>JAXBDA010001909.1:0-48546 GCA_036023075.1 Gaultheria prostrata | reverse complement strand
ATATATTTGATGTGACATGTCTCATATTTGTACCACAAAATCTCATATTTGACCCATGTGAGATTTTGTGGCACAAATATGAGATTTTGTGACTTATATATATTGATGTGACATGTATGTGACATGTCTCATTTAATGTGTCACTAAATCTCATATTTGGTGTCATTAAATCTCATATTTGATCCATATGAGATTTTGTGACTTATATGAGATTTTGTAATTGGCCATATGAGATTTTATAGACTGGCCATAAGGTGCCACAAAATCTCATATTTGACCATATGAGATTTTGTGGACTTAAATATGAGATTTTGTGGACTTATATGAGATTTTCTGACTACCCGTATGAGGGTGCATACGGTACGTCATTTCATACCTTTAACCACAAAATCTCATATTTTGAGTCATAAAATCTCATATGAAATAATTTTTAGCATTACCTTGAAATTGATGCAGCTGGGTAGGTTTTGCCTTTTTGAAACAGCTACACAATTTTTTACATTTGCGTTTCTGGGAAGGATTTTTTTTTTCAACGGTCAGGGGTGTCTGGTTTAGCTTAGCTCACCCAATTTTTTACATCTTGCGTTTTAGGGAAAGATTTTTTTTTTTTTGTTTCGATAGTCAGGGGTGTCTGAGCCAGGTTACGCTCACCTCAACTGATCCCTGGTCCAATCAAAGGCAAGTCATTTATGCCGGGATTAGAAGTTCTACGAGAAATTTCTTTTTTGCCACCTTGTCTCAAGAATTTAACTTGGTCAATTGTGAGGGGAGCAAATCCACCAACAAACCGGAGATGAAAGGATTCAATGGCTGAGATGGGCTGAGAAAAGGAGTGTTGGTAAACCTAATCATTCTAAATACCACCAGCAATTATAGAGACAGACGACAACAAATTTGTTCTTGTGTGGTCCATTTTCGTTCTTATAATTTCTCTCTTGTATCTGATTTTTCAAATCTCATGAGTAAATCTCAAGATATACCACACACTTCTTTTTATTTTCCCAAAATGGAAAACACGATAAGTTATTAAGAATGTTCCGGTTTAAGTTATCCGATTAAATTCTACTAAAGAGGTGGTGGGAAACGATGGCAGTTGGCTTACTGGTTCTGTACCAATATTATAAGTTATGAGGTTATGGGGTCAAATCTTGTGGAGAGAAATTTGATATCCATTGTGATTGGTTGGGGTGTGGTTAAGAGAGACATAAGTTGTTCTATTGACAAAAAAAAAATGCAGTGGGAGATGGTGGGTTGCACTTTACTACTTTTTGATAGGGTGATTCTATTGGCATCCCATTTTTAACTGCATATATCCCACTAAAAATAAATATCAAAACATGACATACAAAAAGTCCATTTTACCCCTCGAATTACTATATACTAACCCAATTACACAAATCTTTTTTCTATTTCTACTACATACTAACCCACCCACTTCTTTCTTCACAGCCCTCTTCTTCTTCCTCGTTATTCCTCCTTCCTCCTTAGCTTACCTCATTTAGATAAAAAAAATCATACATTGTTTGACAGCATGGAAGTGGAGAGCGAGTTAGGTATCCCGGAAATGAAGATTTTCGACAAAAAAATGACCCAACAGGTAACCCATTTTTTTCCCGACGAGTAATATGTCTGTTTGTTCGACACGGTAATACAACCCCGAAAAACGTCATAAATTTCGGTAGATAACTCCCGAAATTAGTTAAATATTTTGACAATTGTATTTCCGAAATTAATGCAAAATATCGGTAGTTGTAAACCGAAATTTATACAATATTTCGGTGGTTTATTTCCGAAAATTAGAACCAGCAGCCAATAGCAAAACTAATGTTGTTGTAGTATTTTTTAAGAGTGATGCTTCCGGAAGTAATAGTCACAGACATGGAGTTAGCCCTCATGAATGCAATCAGAAAAGTTTTCCCTTTCGCCACGAATATGCTATGTAGGTGGCATATTCAGAAAAACGTGTTGGCCAATTGTAAAATGCATTTTGGAAACACATGCACAAGAATGGGAAGCTCCGTTTGCTAGTCGAATCAAAGAGTTTTGCATGATAATTGGCTCTGATGTAGCAACTGCTAAGGATTTTCATATTATGTACGGAGTAGTAGTCAATGTACTTCTATTTCGGTACTTTTCAAGGTACTTGTAATTTTATTGAGCTTATATAGTAGTCAATAGTTGTTGCTTTTCAATAGTGAATATCCGAAATTGGTAAAATTCAGAGAGCAATAAGTGGTTCCGATAGTTAATATCCAAAATTGTGGGCCTATTACGGTAGTTTGTATCCAAAATTAGAAGACATTTTCGATAGTTAATATCTGAAACTTGTCCAATAAAAAATAGCAAACATAGAACAACAACAAACAGAACAACATACAGAAAAAAATTTATAAATCTAATCATAAAGCTAAAAGTGAATTATATCCGGGGTCCAACTACCTTAATATCAAAATACATAATTGTCGTCCATGATCCACCAACCATAATATCAAAATACATAACCAAAGTCCTAACCATGTAGTCGACATACAAAATAAAACGGTAGTCGACATACAAAATAAAACGGCACTACAGTACGGATACGTGAGGTTGGTACACAAGGGAAGCAATCAAGAGTTTCTAATCCTCTCTTTCATCCTGCGGCTCTTGACTAGCCATTTGCTCAAATGGCGAGAGTGAAAGTTTCTAATCCTCTCTTTCATCCTCCTCCTCGGCCTCCTCCACGTGCGGGGGCTGCTCCTGGGGAGGGAATCAATACGACGACCTCGTTTGCCTTTTCGGGCCTGAGTTAACCTCCGAGACTTTGCGTCGCCATTTAGAAGGTGTTTGTCACTCACGTACCATATCTGCTTGTAACACATCAAAAAAATTAATAAAGTCAAGAACAATAGAAATATAAGTACAAATGAAATAAAAAATTTCAGAAATACAATACCGAAAATATGCATACAGTTCGGCAATTAGATCCTGAAAAATGAGGTAATTTTCGGAAAGTAATTCCCAAAATTTTTGTTAAACTGCAAGAGTTAATATCTGAAATATTGTTCGTATTTCGGGAATTCTTTACCGAATTTTTATTCGCGATGGAAAGTTCAAAAGCATCAGAAAAATTTAACCAAGGGTCTCAATCAAGGTCAAAATCTCACAATATAAACTAGAAATCGAAATCAAATGGAGGAGGATGAGTTTTATTTGTATATAATCCTATACGAATATATATATATAGGAAGAAGATCTTATAAGGGCTCTCTTACATAGCTTATGTAAGAGATTTTTCATTCGAGATTGAATTTTGACGATTCGAGATGATCCGAACCGTTAGATGTGTTTAAAATATGTTTTTAAGGTCCAACGCGAGGATTTTGCCGAATTATTCCTTTTAATTTACCAAAATATATCGTTTTCCAAACTAATTTTAAAAATATACCATGCCGCAAACGTGAAAATACGGCATTACAGCTGACAACGTCATTCGCACCACGTGGGCGCCACATATTACACGCCGCAGGTCCAAAATGCGGCATATAAAGCCGCATGTCTAAAATGCGGCATGGCATAGATGTCTATATATATATATGTGTGTGTGTGTGTGTGTGTGTGTGTGTGTGACAAGAATGCGAGATGGATCCTAATTTTCCTTTCATCAAAATCCCCAATTTATCTCGCCCGAGCTCTGAACTACTTGAGTTCAACTCCTAATAAAAAAGCAAACCTTAAAGTAAGCAAGGCAGTTCGGATTTACTTACCGACATTAAAAAAAAAAAAGTGGTTAATTTCATTGACCGTCTTAGGTTTCTGATAAAAGCAGATACCTCCAGTGAAGTTTTTGAAATGCATGTCAAAGACCTCCCCAACTTTTGAAACAATTGTCACCATTCCCTTTTTTTTTTTACATGGGAAGGGGGGAATGAGACTCGATTCCGAGATGCAGTGTGGGGCTTCCAAGAACTCCACCGCATGAGCTAGCCACCACTTGCATTCCCTGTCTGTTAAATCACCGTTAAATTGCCACTCCTAGAAAATCATGACGTCAGCAAATGTAATGCTCCAATTACCCTTGGAACCATGGCCAACACAGGAGTACTACTACTCCTATCTAATACTAATTGGGTAATTTCACTCACCTCTCTTGGGTTTTTGACAAATGCAAAGACCTCCGTTCTGGTGTGGGCATCCATGATCTCCGCGAGAAACTTAAAAACTATTAGAACACTTGTTCGATAGAGTCACCACTTGATTTTAAGGTTAACCAAAAATCGAATTTAACATACAATCATTCATGACAACTGGTCAGTCATTGCCAAAGACAATTTTGGTTCGGAAGCTAAATTATGGGGTGAGAATTTTTTAAGTTATATACCCTATTTTTGACCTGTGGCGTGTAATGTCGCATTTTGGACCTGCGGTGTGTAATACGTGGCGCCCACGTGGCGCGAATGGCTTTGCCAGCTGTAATGCAGCATTTCACGTTTGTGGCATAGTATATTTTTAAAATTAGTTTGGAAAACGGTATATTTTGGTAAAAATTGAAGGGAATTGATATTGGCACTCTACTTTTTTCTATTGACACTCTTTTTTTTTTATTAGGTAAAATTACCTTTACACTTTATGATTAGAGACAAAAAAGAAGTGTCAATAGAAAAATGGAGTGTAATAATTCCCAAATTAAAAGGAAAAAGGGTATACCGATCTACCTCCCGCCGGTTATGTCGACCCAAACGGTTCGCGGCGTACCTTTTTAATCTCTCACCCCACTCTCTCTCTCTCTCTCTCTCTCTCCATGTCGTCCCAATTGAGAGGATGGGTTAGCACCTTCCTGCCCTCACCCTGAAAACCCTAAGTTTCTCTCTCTACGTCCCCGCAAACCCCCTCTTTCTCCTTCCGTAAGCACATATATCACTCTTATCGGCTCAAAAGTCTTCATTTTTGTGTTTTTGAGTACGAGCATTCTGTAATCTAGGGTTTTGGTTTGTATATTCTTGTATATATAGATAGAGATATTGAGAGAGGGAGGGAGGAAAGAGAGAGAAGAATGTATAGAGACAGAGGAAGTGGTGGATCGAGGCCGGAGATGGGTCAAGTTGATCGAAAGCGTATCAACGATGCCCTTGATAAGCACTTGGAGCGATCATCACCGTCTACTTCTAGGGCTTTGAACGGAAAGGAGAAGGATCGCTCTTCAGCTCAATCGATGTCAACTGGCGGCAAGCCACCTCCTGATTTGGCTGAAACGAAACGCTCTGATGGTTTGTTCTCCCCCTCTGTCGATGTGTTTGCGGATGGCTTTGTTTGTTCGTTTGTTTTTTTTTTTTTGTGACGTCATGATTTAGAGTATGCCTAATGATTTTTGTTTAGTGTTTTACATTTTGGTGGGGAACTAGAAAAATATCAACATGAACATTTTTTTTTCCCTTTTGGTCATGTATCGAAAGGACACAATGCGGACACAATTTTAGTAAGGGAAAAAGGTAAATTGCGTAGGCAAATTTGGGGATGGAAACCCACCTTTGAGCAATTGGTATGCTCTCTGTGAACAAATTCTTGCCACAAACGGAGCTGAACTTGGTGAATTAGGATTGAGGGTTTGGAGGCTTGGGACGAACAAACACTTTTATATAGAGTATAGATTGATTCTTGCCACTAACGGTGCAGAAATCTTTCTTGCTGTAGTCGCACGGACAGTTGTATTTTAACCAGGGCATGTTTGCTACCGGGTTTTGTTTTGAGGTATTGGTAATGAGGTGGGATTAGAATTGGGGTTCATAATGAGGTGAGATTATTTATAAGGAGATGAATCATTCCTTCATTTTTGTTTTGTCTAGGATTAGATCATGGGATTGTTAATAACATGTTTGTTTTGCCTATAATAGGATTGGATGAAATCACTTATTTCCAATTTTACCCTTACCATGAAAAAACCATTTTAATTGGTTTTTCGGTGTATATATTCCCTGAGTTAGGTTTGGACCAGACTATCAAGCTTTGTTTTTGCTAGAAACCTAAAACTATCATATTAAAATAACTATCAGACTATAACTGTGCTCGATTCCATTGGAGAGACCATTTCAGAAAATAAAATAAAATTCCATGAGAGAGAGAGAGCAGTGGGTAAAAATGGGTAAAAAGAGGTTAACGAGCATAGACGAAATTGTCTTTTTAACCTCGCTCCCATGGGATAGGATTGCTAATACCCAACCCTCCTTGGGGTGGGTAATTCTGTGATTTTGTGGGATTTACAATCCCATGGTATTATCAATTCTTCCTTTGTTGCGCATACCAAACAAGGTATTAGAGGCCCCACAGGATCACAATTCTTTCCCATGCTCCAAACCTGGTATCGAACAAGGCCGTAAGGACTTCTGATGTAGTGATACCAACATTTGACAGAAAAAACAACAAAGAAATAGAAATCAATAATGTAGCATAACTTTCCTTGACGAGTTTTTATATTTCAAAGTCAGTGCATAATACAGCCTTGTTGTGAATGCTAGTTGATACTTCTCTTTCTTTGTATGTACCCTACCGGTGATTCTTCCAGAAATCTGTCATTCGGCTATGCATTTTGCTTGTTAGTGAAAAATATCTTTCGACTATTGCAATCGTGATAGTTGAGAGTTCAACTTTTCTTCAAGATAATCAGATCTATTGCAAGTTAAAAAAGAAAATAGATTAATGAACCTCTTTCATGCCCATCGTCAAGGTAATGCAAAAGAAAAAGAATTGCAAATATGATACAATTTATTGGACTGCAGTCATGCTAATTTTGCAAGCAAATCAACTAATGTACACATCAAAATGGCTACTTGATTTGAAATAACATCTATTAAAAAAAATTCCTGCATAAAATAGAGAAATATAAGAACTTGGTTGGTCTTGTTGAAGATTGAAGTCTTTTTTTTTTTCCAAATGTATCTTCCTAACCGAGTATTTGTATCCACCTATGTACTATTTCTTTTCTAAAAAATTATGTTGTCGTTTTGAAATAGTAGTCAGCTTTGGGGCTTGGACTGTTGGTTCTATGGAAGGTCTACAGACCTTGTGCAGGGTGTTCAGATATAAGTAAAATATGCACCAATAAAATATAGCATAGATTACTAACATATTATAAAGCAATAATTTTAGCCTTTAGGGTGTCCAACCCCAGTTTACAAGTTTTTCCGCCAGTGGGTGTTAAAAATAGAACAAGCAAAGCTTTAGGGTGAGAATAAAAAGAAACTTCACAAACCACATTTATATTACATGGTGCCTTATGCGTTAGTTGGTTTGCAAATCAAATGGATACTAACGTTTTGGTTGTGAATAAAAAGGTAACACATTGATTGACTTCACAATTAACTCGTTATTACCAGCATAAATTACTGTGATTCTTCAGAACATGATCGAAGTTTAAACGACAAAATAAACATAAGCAACTTAATTTTCTTAGATAACCTACATTTGTCGACCCAACTTTTCATGGTGATCAAGTGTGATGCGACTCCAAAGTGCATCTCTGAAAGGTTATATTTCTGAAGATCCAAAACAACAAATCTCTTCTAACTACAAAAAAACCATACTAATTATCCCTATCGTGAGACAATGAAAGCGCACTAGATTGCCATTTGCAATCCAAGTGTGCTTGTTTCATAGCAACATGCTTCTAAAAGCTGGCTGCCTAGGCCAACTAGTGCCCACCTAGGCACAAGGCAGGGGTCCAACGCCTAGATTAGACAACCGACTAGCCGGCGCCTAGTCCCCGCCTAGGTGCTAGTCGGGCGGAAAGCACCCCTTTTCTGCCCGACTGGGCCTAGCGATTTTTAGAACACTGGCACCTTGTATTGTTAGTACTGACTAATATTTATAAAATTCTGCAACTTACTAAAACTTGGAGGAAACTGTCAAAGATCAAAATCACAATTACTGAATCGAGCTTTAATACCGTTTTGAATAATTAATGAAGGACCACTGAGGACACGACGACCATCTATTTAAGAATTCTCGTTACACGTGCGTGCATATCCTTATGGTCGTTAAGTTACAACGTTGAGTGTTCATAATGATCTTCTGTTTCCACAATTGTATTGTGATACTTGTAAGTGTGGTTTGGATCTTTCGACAATTTCCCTTTTATGTTTAGTAAGTTGCAAGAATTTAGTATAATTAGTATGTGACCTGTGCACGGCTCTGAACATGCACATTTGAATTGCAAACAAGGGTTTAGTTTAGTGTGCTTTCTTTTTCAAGTACACATGACAGCTTGTGTTTTGTGGACTTATGTGTACCAATAACATCCATTCACTGTGCTTGTAAAAGGACTGTTAATGTCCTCATCTTCCTCTTTGAACTAAATACGCATGTGCGTACAATCACACAAATACATACATAGATACATATATTCACTTGCATAATATTGAATGATTTTGGTCGGTCGTGTTGTTAACATGTTTGTCTACCCTAGGCTACTAAAGTTAATACGAGTAATTAAAAACTGCAAGAGTTCTTTTCAAATTTGAAAGCTGCTTAGTTTTTTCTGTATGTGTAACTCGTAGCGGTCTTCTTGCTTTTTTGATTTGCTGGGTTTGCCTGTTCTACTCTGCAGTATGTATTGTACTGATTGTTGTTGGTTGCAGAGGAATCTGAAACTGACAGTGAGGAGTCGGATGTTAGTGGTTCAGAGGGCGACGATACGTCTTGGATATCATGGTTCTGTAATCTGCGTGGGAATGAGTTCTTTTGTGAAGTTGATGATGATTACATCCAAGATGATTTTAACCTATGTGGTTTAAGCAGCCAAATTCCTTACTATGATTATGCGTTCGATTTGATACTAGATGTTGAATCCTCTCATGGTAAGCTTTTTTTTTCTTTTATTTGCTTACATTGTTTTGGCTTTTTATTACGAACGAAAATTCTGTTACTATGTTTATTCCTTCGAATTGGTCATGTGATTGGAATTATTTTGTGCTTCAGTTGTTCACATTATCTTATGCATCATTTATTTTGGGCTTCTCTAGAAATATTCTCACGTCTATGATTCGTAATTCTGAACAAAGGATTACTAAGTGAAGTTATGTACGCTTATATCGGGGGAGTCGGTGGTGGAATTTACTGTTCTTTCCAATAATGTTTCGGCTGTTCAATGCAACCATAACCATGGGTGCAATATATTAGGGGTTCTTAGTAGGGGTGTGCAAGAATCCGCACAAACCGATCAAACAGCCCGACCAATCTGACCTGTTGTCTTGCGGTAGGTTTCGCCCAGTATCTCGGTCAAAAGTGGGTGAGAAAGAGTAAAAATCTTGAATTATGGGTGGGTTCCGGGTTTGCTTATAATTGTACCTGTCCAAAACCAACCTGATCGGATGTCACATGAAGTGCTTCTTTATCTTGTCCTTATCTCACTCTTTCTCACTTGCAATCCTTGTCTCGAGAACCAAAGAGTATTTACTCTCCCTTTTTAGATTCCAAGATGTACTTATTCATATCACTCTCTCTCTCTCTCTCTCTCTCTCGTTTTTGTTTTCTCTCCCTCTTTTCAGCCATTCTAGAGAAATACATTTCCTATTTTTAAGACAAACATTTTGCCATTCGTCTTCCTCTCTTCCCTCTCCCGCCCGAACCGGACAAAACACCAACTGCCATTGCTCTTCCTAATATCCATTTCACTTCTCTCTCCCTCCCTCCCTCTCTCTCTCTCTCTCTCTCTCTCTCTCTCTCACCCGCGCGCCTTGATGTTTGTATATTTTTTCCCCAAAAAATGTGGGCTTGCCTGTTTTAGTCCCTATAGGTATAGGTCAGTTTCAATTCGTTCCTCATATTTTTAACTGTGTAAATTCTTCCTCAAAGAATTACTCTAAGTTTCACTTTAGGACAACTTTGTAATTAGAAAAAATCAGATTGAAACAAGTCTAACCTTAAAGATGGAATTGAAATATTTAATAATACAAGGACCAAATTGAAGCCCACATATAACTAAAATGACAAAATTGAGACATTCAAAAATAGAAAGACCATATTCAAACCTACATATAACTAGAAGGACTAAAATAGTAGATAAGCCAAAAATGTAAGGCGTGTACTCCCATTCACCTTTGATATCCCTTTCCTATAACCATCGCATTCAAAGCAGAGAGTTACAAAACTCCAATCGACAGAAACTATGAAGTACGGATACTCTATTTTGGCCTCCGTATCATGTATCGTATGTGTATTGGATACGGATAAGCTCCGACTACGTATCTGTTAAAGCATCCAATTCAAAACCAATTGACAATGAGTGGAGAGGCTGCTCAGGCTCATATACTAGACTCGGAGGTTATAATTAACCAATGTGGGACAAGCTCTAACACTCCCCCGCACGTGCGACGCCTGACCCGCACGTGGAGAGTTAAACAATAGATCCACAACATTGGGATCACAACGAAACAAGGTGCACTTATGGCACAATCAACGGGGTAATAACCAAGAGAGTTGTCCAAAATCCTCCGAAAGCCGAGCTCTGATACCAAGTTAAAGCATCCAACTCAAAACCAATTGGCAATGAGTGAAGAGGCCGCCCAGGCTCATATACTAGACTCGGAGGTTATAATTAACCAATGTGGGCAAGCTCTAACAGTATCCGATATGTTTTTTAAACTATCCAGAATTTAAATTTATTTTTTGGTATTCGGATACGTTTTTGGATACGTTTTGGATACATTTTGGATGGACAAAGGCCAATCTTTTGACTTTTGATGGTAAATCCTCTTTTGTTTTTGCCCGGCATGTGAAATGGTGAACTTGTGTAATGGAATTTTAGGAATTAAATTTTTTATATATATAATATATTTATTTTTATATTCAACGTATCCGACTTTTGGAAAAATCACGTATTCGCGTATCCGTATCATATCGTATCCGTATTCGTGCTTCATAGGACAGAAAGAATGAGTGATGTTGATGAAGATCAAAAGAAGAGGGGACAAAGAGGTTTGCACCGGTCTGCCAAATTGCCCGAGACTCCAAATCTGGATGTTTCGATGGGAGTCTCGGCCGGGATCAGTTGAATGAAATGGCTACCTGATGATGTTTTGTTCGGATGCCGGGTTGAGGGTGCACCTGACCAAACCTGACCCTTGCTCTCCCCTAGTTCTTAGGATCCTTTTTTATGTCTACTTATTTTTTCCTCTTAATTATTGAGGTAATTGATGCTCTGAAGTAGAATTTCAAAGTTGAATGTTTTTCCAATTACGTAAGGTAATGATCTATCATATTATTTAAGCTTCATATGGAAAATGGAGATTCTTGTTTGTGGGAGGTAAAGGTTAGTAAAGCATTTTCCTTTTGGATCGACAAAGTAATGATATTGAAAACTGAAAAGTACCATTAAGGTACAGAGGCTTTGTCATTTATAACTCCAACTAAAATCGCCAAAACTGAAAAGTACCATTAAGGTACAGAGGCTTTGTCATTTACAACTCTAACTAAATCACCAAAGAGAAACAGAAGACGCATTAATTGGATGATAGAATTATTGAAACCTCATATTGTCTCAATAGGCCGGTTTCTACATCCTCAAAAGTAATTCAGTTACTCTTCCAGCAACTCTGGGTCTGGGTTGCCTATGTAGTCATCCGCTGTCCAACTTTCGTACAGCTGAAGAACTGAAGTTGACATAGCCCAACTCATTCTGAAAATGGGAAAAATGAAACCTTGAATTGGGCACAAACTTGTTGTAAGTTGTAGATTCATGACTTTGGAGCTGGAGAGTTGGGGCCTTTGTGAATAATGTGGCTGTGGGGGTACTGTTATGTAGCCTGTGGAGATGCTAACAAAATTTCATGATGTCAACGACCTTGAATATGTGAATACCAAAACTACCCTTCTCCTGACATTGCACTGACCAAGATGCTCTTATATTCTTTCCAAAGGCGCTTTTGTATGTTTTATTTCAATTAGTGATAGGATGACATAAATGGTTACTTTATTGACTTCATCGAAATTAGATGCAAGAATCAGTGTTTTTCTAAGTTAGTTGAGGTGCCGTATATTCCTGAGATGAATTTGTATGTTGATATGCTTTGACAAAATCAAAGTACATTTACATTTGGAATACAAGCTGAAATGTATTTTTGCTAGTATTTTTCGGAACTCTGGAAATAGATTTTTATAGGTTCTTATTTGTCATACAGCCCCGAAAAGAATAATGAATAGTTTTAAGTATTTGTACATGTGTTCGTGGAGCTATATTCGAGATTTGAATTTGTTTAATGAAGTGACGTTACAGACTTTCCTTTCACAAACTTTGATGTGTCTTCTTTCAAACAACTTTTGAAAATTGCCGATCACTTACAGTTGAATCTATCCTACGAGTAAATTTGATTAACTGGAATTATGTAGGGGATACTTTTACAGAGGAACAGAATGAATTAGTAGAATCAGCGGCAGAGATGCTTTATGGCCTAATTCATGTGCGATACATACTGGCAAGCAAAGGAATGGCTGCAATGGTGAGCATTGGGGCTAGAATTGAAATATTATTTTGCCAGTTCTATGCTTCAGTATACTGTTATGATGACCGGCTAATGATTTTTTTGACAGCTTGAGAAGTACAAAAATGCTGAATTTGGACGTTGCCCAAGAGTGTACTGCAGCGGACAACCCTGCCTCCCCGTTGGTCAATCAGACATCCCTCGTCAAAGTACTGTGAAAATTTACTGTCCCAAGTGTGAAGATATTTACAGCCCACGATCCAGATACCAAAACAGTATCCTTTTTCAATTCGTATAAATGAAGACAAGAATACCCATGAGATGAAAGGATATGGTCTGCTACAAAACTACAAATAATATGATCATAATGGATTCTTTATGCATTACTTCTGCGCATCTGATGTCGAAATAGTGGGTGTAAAGTGTCTTTATTGCATCCTATTGTGATTAATGAAATATTAAAGTCTTCTTTCCCCTGAGATGGGAAACAGTCAGATGAAGAATAACGACTAGAATCAAACAAAACTGATTTAGTTGACTACGTATGTAGCTATGAAATGAGAAAGAATGCTTAGGGGAAGTTCTTCATCCACTTGAAAGGGTCACTTACAATTTTTTTCGCACACAAGTGTAGGGAATTGCTATGAACTTCGGTCTCTATATTCTGCGCTTACGAATCAGTTGCCTAGTTGTTAAGTCGATGTAGTTTCCAATTACTTGAGAGTCAAAATACTTTTACCATGGATTTTCTACAAGTAAGGTTATTGAATTGGATGCAACAAAGGAGTATTGACCATTAACTATCGTTACCTTCGTGTCAAATGCGTTTCATGCTTCAGTCATTCTTTCTTTAACTTTCATCTAGACATTGATGGAGCCTATTTTGGAAGCACGTTTCCGAACCTGTTCCTGATGACTTATGGGCACCTCAAGCCACAAAAGGTGTCGCAAAGTTATGTTCCAAGAGTGTTCGGCTTCAAGATCCACAAGCCATGATGCTGGCGTACCAAGCTGCCATTGCGCCACCTGTTTGGGGTGGGAAGTTCCTTTCATCGACTGTAATTCTCTTTGGGGAGGTAATGATTTGACAATGCAGTTTTGAGTTCATAGCTTCCCCAAGCTATCACATACTATGGTTCCCCTTTCAAAAGTATGACGTGAGAGAGATTCTTTACTTTACATGCAAAACTATGTCATCTTTAGGCTAGGTGCCTGTTTCTATCTTTCCTTTGTATTTTTTGTTCTTTCTTGTTTTAATATGTATTTTTAGTTTTTTAACTACAGCCGTTTGGTTTAGTTTCTCATTGTGGTCTGTGGGCCTGTGGCACTTTATTGTAGCCATTCAAATTCTATAGATTTGTGGGGCTCTTTAGGTAAATTTATTGTGGAGTATTTCTTGATTTACATTTAAGTTGCAATTTTACTCTGGATCAGCAGTTTGATGTTAGGTATCAATTTCCATGTTAGTAATATAGCTACAATTAAAGGGACTCAGGGACCGTGCAACGCACATTACAGCCGTACATCTTGGAAATCAATAGTCCGGATTTGCTGAAGCTTTCTTACCAGTAAGAATATACTTTGATCAGTAAGAAAGCGTCTGCGAATCCCGACAATTGAAAACACTTTTGGACGACTGGGATTGGTGCACTACACAGGATATGCGTTGCACGATCCCCCAAATCCAATTCAAGTATTTTTCGAATGATGCAGTGTAGGTTTCTTTGTTGTCCTCTTGTCTATATTTTATGACTTTACGTATATCGAATATTGAGACTGAAGAAAAGATTGCGCATTTGGGCATCCCTATTTTGGTTTTCCTCAGTATTATAAGAAAGCTTTTGCTCTTTCTTTGATTTGATTTGTTGCCTCAGTTTTGCTTATTATGCCAAAGTTGACTAATTTGTTGATTTAGCTTTTGTTGTGAAGTACTCAGGACCTCAACTTTTTCTTCTTCCATGTACTTTGTAGTTGCCTACCTAGTTTATGATCATCTCAATTAGCATCAACTGTTTACATATTCATTTTCAACTTCGTCTTCCTCTTCGAGTCCCTTAATCTTTGTAATTCGTTTTCAAAGATTAATAAATTCTTTGCTTAGCAATAATAATAATAAAAAAACAGTTTACATATTCATGTAAACTATTCACTTATCAAAGTACTTTGAGCATCAACTGGTAGTTGTCCATGGTCGGATTTTACTTTTTAATGAATCAAAGTCAAAAACTCTAAATGGGCGTTTTATTAATTATCTTTGTGGTAAGATTATAAGCATTTTTTTTAAAGGATGTCAACTTGAAGCATACCGTCTCATATATATAAAAGTAAGAACAAAATAAAAGTACAAAACAATATACAAGAAAAACTGCTCAGTTCTGATGTAAGACCCAACACTCCATTAGTAGAGGTGGGTGGATGGAGCGTCACCCATCATTATCGCCCCTGGATCTCGTTCCCATCGCAGTATCACAATCGCCGCCTTCATTGAGTTTCTGGTTGGTATGACAATAGTTCTGAAAATTACATGGGCTATGATTCTCAAGCATCATTTGCCATGATTCCATTTCTATCCTTTTCCTAACAATTCCTTATTTATTTTAGTAATTTCTAAATACATCCGGTTCTTGCAGTTTCTGATATGTACAAAGGAATACTGAAAGATAATGCTTGATTGCCCCCTTTAGTCCATAAGGAGACATGGAAAGGTGAGAGGGATGGAGTGAAAAGGACAAGAGTTTGGGGTTTTTTTTTTGGGGGGGGGGATGGGGATTTTTTGGGTACCTATTGGGTACAACGTGGCCGAGCTTACGTGGTACCCAAACTTTGCATCCGGGCCGTCTAAAAGTATATTGGACGGTCGAGATTAAAACACATTCTCTCCTCTTTCTCTCTCCAAATTCGAACTGTCCAAAGCCAAAATGAATGGCCTAGATGCGCCATAGGGTACCACACGGTACCCTCTCGGTACTGAAAAATTGCGCGGGAGAGAGAGAGAGAGATAAGAACAAACCAAATTCCAAATCATTGATGTGGAAGCTTCATCCTTTTACTTATTTATCATTGGTTTATATCTTTATCCAATTACTAAAATATCAGGAGAGAAGAATTAAAAAGCAAAAGGCTGAGCCGCTGAGGCTTCAACTAGATTGGTTTGACAGGAACCCCTTACCATGGATGGGACCATGTGGATGTGGTTTCGAAAATTCCCATTCGTCTGACTCAGTTGGAGTAACATTTGACAAAGTTCCACGTGTATACAAGGATGGAGCCAAGGAGAGATAAGTGATGGCGGTCACCACCAGAAGGCTTTCAAAAAATATAATTATCATATAAAAAATAAAAATTTTACCCTTGAATTATATACACTCGCCACCACTAGATTTTTTTAATCTCTCATCCTCATAATGCAGTTTTTTTTTTATTTTAAGTCTATATTTTCGCCACGAGTGAATTTTACTTATAACCCTCAAACTATCCACCCTTTTTCTATATCGTCCTCGAACTACCAAAATCACCAATTTCATCCTCAAACTATCCAATTTTATCCTATTGGGTCCAATTCCTAACTTCCGTTAGAAAATTGGATGGAAAATCAGAACACGTGAGTTGCACATGCTTCTTTAAACCATTTGAAGGGTAGTATTGTCATTGCCATTCTCGACTGTTCTTCCCATTCTACCATTCGAGAATAGAGATAGAGAGAGAGAGAGAGAGAGAGAGAGAGAGACAACAACCACTTCAATTGTTTCCAACTTTGGTGTGGGTACTGAGAGAAACAAGGGGGGTGTGAATAGAATTTCCAGCGCTGCTGGTAACGGAGGGACTGATCGGTGTAATCGTCGGCTCTCCGACGATTGATCGATCGTCGTCAACAGAGATGGGCAACCACCCTGCGAAATTCCCAGATCTTTGTGTGAGAATGCGATGTATTGTCTGTCTCTCTGTTTGTTTGTTTGATGCTGTGATGATGAATTCAGAAAAAAAAAAAACAAAAAAAAAAAAACAGGCGTTTGAGGTCCTAATTAGGCTTTGGCTGGGCAAACACAGAGGGTCTAGTGAGAGATTTGGGTTTTCGTTAGAGACCTTTACTCTCTCTCTCTCTCTCATGGCAACTATTGTTTTGTAGCCATGGCGGTGGCCTCTGTTGTCTGAGTAAAGGCGAATCTGAGCCCCTTTCTTCAAAAAAAGAGGCAACTCGATCGCCACCACCACTCTCAATCGCCACTGTAATGGGGAGTTTGAAACCAATCTTCTCCAACAGCACAGTGAGATAAACCCACATCTAAAACCCTGAACCAATCTTCTCCTCCTCTCTCTCGTCTTTCCAAATCTCTGTTTTCTCTCTCCCACGTAAGGTTAGGGTTCCCTAATCCCGAATTTTACTCTCGTTTTTTTCTTCGTAGAGAGAGAGAGACAGAGAACAGTGAGAGAGTGTGACAGAGCCTGTAAGAAAGGGGGACCTGGTTATTTTTTAGAGAGAGGAGGAGGAGAAGACTGAGAGGGAATGACAATTGTAACCTCTGATATTAGAGAAAATGTAATTTTCCATCCAATTTTCTAACGGAAGTTAGGAATTGGACCCAAGAGGATAAAATTGAATAGTTTGAGGACGAAATGTGTGATTTTGGTAGTTCGAGGACGATATAGAAAAAGGGTGGATAGTTTGAGGGTTATAAGTAAAAATCACTCGATTTTCGCCACCACAAAAGCTAAATCTTGATTCCGTCCCTGCGTGTATATATATGCACCCATACATATAGATCCAATACAAATGTTCTACTCCCTCCGTCCCATATTGTTGGTCCTGTTTTGATATTTGTGTCACTCAAAAAAATTATTTATATCTTAGAATCTATGATTTTTTTGTTATTCCAACAACTTTGTTTTATAAAATTACTTGAGATCTATCAAACAAGATCCATATTGAATATAAAAAAGCTAAAAAAAATAAAATTATAGACAATTCTTTGAGACGTCCAAAAGAGAAGATGAGCAACAATTTGGGACGGAGAGAGTATATCTTTTAGGTGTACGCATGATTAAATTTACCACCTACAATAATTAATTAATTGAGAAATTAATACAAACCCGAATGTTTAAAACTAATACGGGAGAACGTAACGTTGACCTTCCTTGTAAATGTATTCGGGCTCCTCAATTTAGTCCCCAATAAATAATAGGGGGTCGACAAGGAATAGAGAGTACGTTTATACCCAATTGTTTTTACATTATATGCATAAATTGGTTGACTTGACATTACAATCGTGATATTAATGAGTGAAGCGGTCATGAGTGGACACTCAGATGCTACTGTGTGAGGTCTCAGATTCAATTACATCTATGAAAAATCCTTCCTTATATAGTTGTATATATATACACACACATATACACATGTGATTATCACCATGGCTTAAGATGCTATAACTATTCCCAGTCATTTTGAAACTTTTTTTTGAACCGGAAGTCATTTCATTTCATCAATAAAAAAGGCCCGAAAGCCAAGCAATTGCTTACAGGATTTCAATACAAAGTAGGAAAGAACCGATACTACCAAAACTCGGGCACAAGCACACCATAAGAAACCACGACAGGCCTGGGGCTCTGAGACTCGTACTACAAAGCAGACGTAGATCCATAAGAGGATCGATGCATTGGGTCCAGCCCAAGGCTCAGTAATAACAAATGGCTCAAACCAAACAACGAAAGCCCAAAAGAAATCCGCACTTCCTGAGAAACTACCAACAAGACAGAAATAAGAAAAGAAAACACAAAAAAACCATCTGGAATGAACCCACCAAACTGAGTCGCCCCTTAGGACACCGAGTTACAAGCCAGTTGCTTCTCCAGCTAAAGACCAAAGATCTGGAGCCGCTGCCCTCGGATACCAGAACCATTATTCGCTGGAGGGGCCCCGGTCACCCTAACATCACCACTGAGTCACAGCGAGCCCAACAAGGCAGGGGAAAGGCCGCGGTGGAGGAGCTGGGGAGGGGCTGAAAGGGAGGCAAGTGCGAGGAGGAGCGGAGATGGTGCTATCATGGTGTCGGTAGAGGGAGATAAAAAAGGCGAGAGAGGACAGTGATGGAAGCGAGTTCGAGGGGGTGCGGTGAAGTTGTAGAGCTGACTTGTGGAGATCGTGCGGCGCGGCGGTGAGGGTAGGGCGGAGTGAAAGGAGGGACGGGGGGGAGGTGGAGCCAAAGGGGCGGAGCCCCACCCCCCATAGGGAAACTGATCTGTGAAACTCACTACTTTAAAATTGCCTCAAATAAAAAATCCTTATATTGATTATGGCAATTTTCACACTGATGTAGAGTGGGGTCTCGTCCACATTTCTTGACCTTTTGGACCATTCACGACCTAACCAGGATAAATAAGTCACACAGGCCAACGTTGGCGAAAAGGCCTTGAGTCCGCGTTTTGAAGGGAAACGGGCTTTTGCACATTTCTCATCGCTGAAAGCTGTTTCGGGGATGATCAACGATGAATTTCAGCCGTTCGATGTCGTCTAGGCCTTCAAAAGGGAAATTTTGAACATCAATATATGTATCACTGGAACAGTTTTCATAATAAAAACGATCGTTCTGTTCAAAGAAGTTTCGAAAACTTGTAATTGTTTAAAAACTGGTCTTCGAAACAAAAATGAATTCTCTCAATACTTTATACTAAACAATATGGCATGAATGAGGCTTTGATACCAATTGAAAGATATTGATAATACCTGTGAGTGGCAGCGGAAACTTGAAATCGTACCTTCAACCATTATTGTTCAAGTGATAGAATAAACCAGAGAGATCTTCTAACCTATGACCCACGTAATGAACCCAATTGATGGAAACACAGGCTTGTTCTTATTTGGGTTAGGTCAGGGACCCTCTGGATATGGTATTTATAGACAACACATTTCCTACCATCAACGAAAAGTTGTATCTAAAAGGTATCTTTCTGTATGGGTGTGTCTCTTGATCATGTGTCTATTCTCAATGGATATAACTTTTGATGTATTTTTATTCAATAAGTATACCCTTTCCCATAGGATATACCCTTTCACAAAGGATGTATATTTTCATAATAAGACACTTTTTCACAATTAGACACCAAATAATTGGGCAATTTATTTATCTCTCATAACTTCAATTAATAAATAGAAAGTGACATGTAAGCCACATTATGTAATTTCTTACAGGTGAAACTTCTGAAAAACACCAGCAGTACGAATCATCCTCTCTAAGTCCTTAGCTATGTGATTCCAGGAGATTGATAGGATTATGTAGTGTTGATGAAGTTGTCCGAGTGCGTGTGAAGCAATTTGTTGGCCTCTTAGCGAAGCATGCTTCATTTTTTAGTGATCGAACTATCTTAGCTTAACTGCTCCTTTTTTATTTATTTCGGAACAATTTTACGATGATGCTGTAGAGGTTAAATACGCCAGACATTGCGTTGATTAGTTTTTTATATTATCAATCCGGCTACGCGTACGTACACGTACATGTACGTACGCGCACGAATGCACCTGGACCATCCATTTTCGGAATTGACAGTGCGGATTTTAAAATAACTCTTACATGTAAGAGTCTTTTTAAAATCCGGATCGTCAAAAATAAGCACGGACGATCGAGATGCACCGTCCATGAGGCGTACGCATCGAATTTTTGTTATATTATTCTCCAGTTCACCAAATAAAAGAGAGAATGCATAGTACCTTTTCTATAGTCAGTTTTATTGGCAGTGATATTCAGGTGGGTGGTCCTGCTAGAAGCAGATGGATTCATGTATAATGAACAGAAAGGGATAGTTGAGGCTCCAGTTTGGACTATCATACAACGTGTGTCCCATAGCTTTGTGTCGTGACCTTTTTCTCTTTTTCCACTTTTTCGGTTCAATGTACAAAAGTGAGAGAAAAGGGCCCATAGGTCCTCAATTTTTATTTTATTTTTTTAGAAAATATTGAGAATTTCGATAGATAAACTTACAAGATAGGATACACCACAATAATATAGAACAACAAGCTATAAAAAAACCACCAAACAACAACAAAATTAGCTTGTAGGCTGAAGTTGTCATCCATCTCCTATACCTGGGTGATGCAGAAATGGAATGAGGGTTTGTTTAGCTAGGAAATGAGCTCGCTGGATATCTTTGCGCGAAACCTTTGAAGATCCTACAAAAAGTAAATTTGAAGATCTCCATATTCAGATTGCATAACAAAAAAGCATCATGGTCCTCAATTATGCTAATGAGCACTCTGCTGGTAAAACAGTTCATGCATTAATCACTATGAGATTTTAACTATTAAGGTTGAGTTCAGGCCGTTTTATTTTATTTTTATTTTTAGTAATTCTTTTCGTTTTTTGTCAAAATATTTGACTTTTTAAATCTCTCATAGAGCCAAATTTGAAAAGTCAAATATTTTAACCAAAAACTAAAAGAATTACTAAAAATGAACATAAAATAAAACGGTCTAAACTCAACCTAAATATTTTGACCAAAAACGAAAAGAATTATTAAAATGAAAATAAAAGAATTACAAAACATTGTGCCACCTCTAAACAGTTCATACATTGATACTATAATAGTAGCTAATTAGCTTTATGCTGACCACCAACTTGTGACATATCCAACTACCAACTTCTGCCACATCCGACCGTGATAACCTATCGCGACCACCAACCAGTACCGTTGGCCACCTCTAAAGACCACCTCGGACCATATTTTATCTTTTTATTTTCGAAATATTATTTTCCAAATTGGAAACAAATGCAGGTGCATTTTCATACAGATATACTTATCTGTTCGTTTTTTTAATCTTTTTGGTTAAATTTTTTTTAAAATCAAATAAACTTATCTGATGAATTCTTTTAAGGTCAGACAAACTTATTGTTATGTAGTTTATCTCTAAAAATAACAAAACAACTAAAAGAAACTTATCTCTGCAAAATTTCCGGCGTCGTCAATTTTCCTGTAAACTTTCCCGACTTTTCTGACAATGATGTGGCAAGAGAAGATAATTAATTATAATGTAACGTGAAATGTAAGTGAATCAGTACGTGTGAGCGTATCCTTATCCTTGTGAATTAACTTGTTAGTCACAATTACATTGACTATCACATTCATCTAATAAACTATGAATGGTTTCTTTGTTGAAATGGCTATAAAGTCAACTGCAGGAACAAATGAAATGCCCCCAGTTGGTAATGGTAATTTGTAGTGTTCTTGGGATACCTTACGTGGAGCCACATATTCATAAACGTAATATATATAGGCTTTATGTGCCCGTGCTCAAAACCATCCAATACTTAGAGCATCTCCACTTATACTCTTTACTTCGCTTAGCAAAAAGGACAATATCTATTTTTTCTATCCACTTTTTCATTCGTGAATTTCAACATCACTCTCTATTTTTGCTCTACCCAAATAAACTTTTTTAAACCTATACTCAAACTTAACTTAACCGGTTTTGTTAAAATAATATCTTGCACAGGTGATGATAACATAGTAACGACTATGTTTCAATAGCTAAATTGTAAGAAATTCCTTGTTTCATTGAGTAATATTATTTATCAAAATGTAGTTGGAAAACAATTAATTTGTTGGATAACCGTTTGAAAAAAATGGCTACCAAAAAATCTAATTTATATGGAATAGAATAATTAAATACGAGCAAAAATAAAATAAATAAAAACATGGTCTAGGGAAAGGGTGGTAAAAAGGTAAAGAGATTGATGAGTAAAGGTAAATAGGAGAGACCCCATTGGAAGACACATTTTTTAGTTATAGCACCCAATGTGATCAAATAACTGCTCCCTCCGTCCCAATTTTATAGTCCCTTTTGGGAGTTCGTGTCACTTTTTAATGTGTTATATCTTGTAGTCTATAATGTTTTAAGTGATTTTAAAAACTTTGTTTAATAGTTTTCATCAAGATCTATCAAACAAGATCCATATTGGACATAAAAATCATTATCAATTGAAAGATATAATCGATTTTCTATCTGGTTAGGATTGGATGAGGGACTATAAAATTGGGACGGAGGGAGTAGTAGAATTGGAGATGCTCTAGACTCTCCTTTCCATAATTGGACTACAATGAAGCCTTTTTGCAGTTTTATCTGAGTGTAAAGAATATTTTCTTTTTGGTAAGAAACTTTTAACAAAATCTATTCATTAAAAACACTTTTGGACGATTAAGAACATCTCCAAACCTTATCCTTTTCTCCATACATACTCAAAATTTGAGTAAAACACTTAAATTCATCTCCACTGGTATACCCGTTTGACTATCCATTTTTAGTTCTATCTTTTTTTGTTTTTTACCCAAATTACGGGCGATCCAAATCTTGCCTACCCATTTTTAGTTCTATCTTCTTCTTTTTACCCAAATTAGGGGCGACCCAAATCTATACCTATTTTTCTCAACAATTTTTTTTCACTTTCTATTTACCAATGTGTGATTTTGAGTCACTTTGGAGGGAAAACATTAAAAACACTACATTTGGTATTAAAAAAATTACTAACATTGAAAAAGACTCCCGAATGAAGCTTTTGACCCAAATTTTCAAGCGAAAATGATTCAGAATTGAAAATGCTACTATAAGACCAATCATTGAGAAGCCTTATTCTTCTCATTATCTCTGCGGGCCTCCCCTATCTGGGTATCGTCTGCGACCAAATTCCTTTGCCCATACATACATCATAACTTTAACTTCTCCCCAAATCCAAATGACCAAAGCAAACACCACCAACGCACACTAACCAGCCAACAGACGCAAAAACATTTGTACATACACAGATATATGTATATGTACTTGTAGAGAAAAACCGAATAATATTAGAAACGAATATCAGAGATCCATGTTCTTCGTTGTATGTGTCTAAATGCATCAGAAGAACAAATCTGAAACTTCATCCAATTCTCAACCTCCTGCTGTTTTCCTTCTCCCAATCCATCAAAAACACCTCCAAATCCAGACCCAAAACCAGAACCGTCTCAAAATCCAAATCTCATCAAAATATTCATCCAAATTCCCACTAAACCCAGATTCAGTATGAACCCATTTGCAATAACTCGTCAATGAACAAACCCCTTCTCTCATCCCCGCAAAAGAGGCGTATAATGCCCCAAATCCCTTCAACCGCATCTCTAAAGAACTACCACAACGCCACGGTATTGAATTCAGAACCTTGTAAGCTTTCTGTTCTTTGCTTTTCCTCTATTTCTGTAATAGCTTTGGCCACTAAACCAATCCTTTTGAGACTCTCTCGCTACCTTTGCTGCGTCAGATGGGTTGGACTCCATTTCCAGTTTATCATTCTACTTTCGCTGCCTTCTCTATATTTCTTCACTTCTAATCTAAGCTACAACTACTCTCTCTATCTTTTATCAATCCTTGCTTTCTCTGCAACTCTTGTGATTTCACTCAATCTTGCTCTCCCTCGTCTTCTTTCAACTAATCTCTCGTCAAGAAACACTGCCTCAAACCCAAGTCCACCAGTTGTTTGGTCAATTGGATCGAAGCCCGAATCGATACAAAGATTGCATTCGGGGAATGGGGTGAAGGTATATAGCAACGGGGATGTTTACGAGGGCGAATTCCACAAGGGGAAGTGCTCTGGGAGTGGGGTTTATTCTTATTACATGAGTGGGAAGTATGAGGGAGATTGGGTTGGTGACAAGTATGATGGGTTTGGAGTGGAAACATGGGCGAAGGGGAGCCGGTATCGGGGGCAGTATCAGCAGGGTTTGAGGCATGGCTTTGGGGTGTATAGGTTTTATACTGGTGATGTATATGCTGGGGAATGGTGCAATGGGCAGTGTCATGGGTGTGGGGTTTACACTTGCGAGGATGGGAGCCGGTACGTTGGGGAGTTCAAGTGGGGCGTCAAACACGGTTTTGGTCGCTACCATTTCAGGTAAATTTATCACATGAATTTTTGTATTGAACTACATCCCCCAAAAAGTTTATAACTTGTGCTCCTGCTGATGATTTTAATTCAATTCGTCGTAGTTATTGCCGTGTTTTTCTTATTACTGTTTGTGCTATAATATTTGGTTGAGATCATAGAAACTTAATTTTATAGTCAGCTGTTTTAATATGCAAATCTTGGGACCTCACTACGAGTCTAATTATCGAAAGGACTTTAATATCGAAGCAACATCTATCAAGCATTTTCGATTGGTTAGTTTTGAAATTGAACCATGTGTAACCATGGGGATGATTGATTGCAGTGTGCAAATTCTTCAATGTGAGGTTGGTTTCCTGCCCTCACTTGTTCTGTGGGAGTACTATAGGAGTATAGGGTACCATATGATTGGTTAACCTGAGCTGACGGAGCTACAACCATAGTTTAGATTCAACAGTGTCAGAATCTCAGGGCAATTTTTTTGGATTCTTGCAGGTAGGTGTCAAAATTTGGCCCCTTATAGATTCGATGGCCTCTGTCACAGGCTGTAGACTCAGTAAAAGTTGCGATCATGAAGTTTTCCTTGTTGGTTGCAGAGCCTAGAAACCATATGCATAATGTGACATCCAACCATCATGAGGTTTATGATATGTGTTGCACAATAGCCAGATTGACGTTTAAGGGCCTTAGCAGTTAGCCCCCTTTAGCAGGCCCAAGGCAGCATGTACCTTTTCCATCCTTTAGTAGCTGATACTTGCGGAGTCTTCAGTCTGGTCACTACTCTAATCAGATTGTGGTTGAGTTCCTGTGGCCCATTCCTTCGGTGCAAGTGCAATTCACTTGCAAGCTTCTTGGTCCCTGCTTCTGAACAGATTGCAAATCATATCCACTATTCATAATGCTTTGCAAGTTGTCCTTCTTAGGAGGTGTACAAGCTTAGGAGGTTATAAGCCATCAACAGCACTCAGGGATCAGATTGGAGCAGGTTCACTGAAGGAATCTTTCTTTTGAGAAAGAGAGATGATATTTACCATTGCATCTTCCATCAAAGTGGTCAGGTGATCCAGTCCCACTGGAAGTGAGCCTCTGCATGTTATTTGGGCCTGAACATGACGTGCTTTGGCAGGCTGGCAACCCCCGTTAATGGTACTTCAGACACTTGCCTCAGGTGCAAGGGACGCCCCATAAGCTTTGGTTTGAGAGAACTAGATCAGATTGGCGGGGCTAGATTGTTATCGACTTTATGCTTTTGTTTGAGTCATATCCTACATTCCTTCTTGTTACTGTCATTTTTTTACGGCCTGTTTGTTATCGGGATATGTTTCGGAGGGGGAAGGGGGATATACTAAGATGAGGGATAAAGAGGTGGATATGGTTGGATGAGCATTATTTTGGAAGGAGAGATTAAAAGTTACTTGGTTTGTTTTGTTGTTGTAGAAGAGGGATATGAGGGGTTGGATAATTTACAATTGGGTGAAATTCCTATTTTGTCCGATATAAATATATTGATAAATCAAATAGTGGTGGGGCCAAAAGGATTGAATGGTAGTAAAGGCAGGCGGCATTCTCTCTCTCTCTCTCTCTCTCGAAAAGGCATGCGGCAGTGGGGGTGGGACCACGGGGATTGAATGGTAAAAGGGAGGCCGGACATGTTTTGATGGGGGGAGGATCCAAATTTTATTCCTCCCCAAAGGGATATAGATATATCCGGGACACAAAAAACAAAGAAACAAACCCGGGTATTTATATAAACCTATATCCCCTTCTATATACGGCTGCCAAACAGGTCGTTCAATGTCTTATACATCCATATCAGTCATAGACTAAAGGAGCCTGCCTGCATTCACTTACTCAAAAATTCCTTGTGGGACATAAGCGTCGGCTGTTGTGCGGTTATCTTCACCTACTTTTGAGTTGGCAAATGCTATACTTAGGTGGGGACACTATGCACACTTCTTAGTGTTTCTCGTTTCTGCTACATGTTGAGGAAGTCGAACCACATAATGTTATTTTGTTATTCGCTACTTCTTTGGACAAGTACTGTAAGATCTTCAATATCCGGGATATGTTCAAACCATACCAACTATTTAACTAGTAATCAGTTTGTAACATTGCATGATTCAAGCTTAAAAGCCTGATTGTTATCAATACCTGGACTCCTTGGTAATGCCATTTTTCTTTGATATTGATACACCCAAACAATTTTCTAAAAATCGCTGGGCCCTATTCGGGTGGAAGAGAGGGCGCACTAGGCGTGGGCTGATTAGCCGGGGACTTGACTAGTAATTGGGGAGTATCTCCTTCATCCTATGGTAACAAAAAAATCCCCCACATGGTTATTAAATGGACAAATAGTCCACCCTTGTCCATTCTGACCCTTAATCCCCCGGAAAAGAAACAGGGGTATATCATGCAATCAAACATGCCCTCTGAGTAGATCAGTCATCAGTCTCAATATTCTTTTTCCTGTTTCGTTCTGGAATTACATGTGCACATTCGAAGTTGGTCTTTCTGGTCTCATCATGTGCCCTTTTCAAATGCATGAACACCTCCATTGCTAAAAATATTGCTGAGCACCAACATTTGTTTACAGTAGAGACAGTAGCAATGATGATCATGATTTCATGGTTGCAAGTTTATTTTATTTTATTTTTTTTCCTGAGAGATTCTGTTGTACGTGATTATGCAGAAACAAGGACAAATATGCTGGAGAATACTTTGGCGACAAGATGCATGGTTTTGGCGTGTACTGTTTTGGGAATGGACATTGTTACGAGGGTGCCTGGCATGAGGGGAGAAGACAAGGGCTTGGGATGTACACATTCAGAAATGGGGATACTCAATCAGGGCACTGGCAAAACGGGTTTCTCAATGTGCCAAGCGCTCAGGACAATCTTCCTGAAACTTCCCTTGCGATCAGCCATTCCAAAGTTCTTAGTGCAGTGCAGGTAATTTTATTTCTTGCCTTCATGGTAAAAGGCTATTTAGGGCCTTTTCTCTCCCTTACTATTGACCCTTCTTCCTTTGAACCATCTTTAAAGTGACTTGAACTTTGCTGTAACTACTTATAGTGTCTTGAAAATTATGACTAGATGAAGGCAGCAAATCTATTAACTTCTTGTTGAGTCATTAACAATCGGCGACTTTTCCACCTTTTGTATCTGAACTTTTCCTATCTTGGTATTTGCATACATAATGTACCATTGCGTCACCTCATCACCA
Organism: Gaultheria prostrata; assembly: GCA_036023075.1. Taxonomy (NCBI): domain Eukaryota; kingdom Viridiplantae; phylum Streptophyta; class Magnoliopsida; order Ericales; family Ericaceae; genus Gaultheria; species Gaultheria prostrata. The sequence goes on along the minus strand of JAXBDA010001909.1, from coordinate 20,978 downwards.
AGATGGATATTAGGAAATTGCTTCACTTCGGTTAATTATACTGCAACACCAGACATCCATTTAGGGCAAAGCTGTGAGTTCATTTTCTTGCTGTTTTGGTTCCAGGAATCGCGGCAAGCCTCCATGAAAGCCGTTAATATAGCAAATGTGGATGAAAGGGTGAACAAAGTTGTGAAAGCTGCTAACAGAGCTGCCAATGCAGCAAGAGTCGCAGCTGTAAAGGCTGTGCAAAACCAAATGCATCACCACAATTGCAACGTTGATTTCCCGATGCAAATTGTTTGAGTGCATAAACCAATGGAATTGGCAGAAGGTTTATGAAGGAAAAAAGAAGATTTCCTCCTTCCATCTGACAGTTCCTCAGGTTTTCTCAAATGCCTTTTTTTTTTAACAGATGATTGGTAGAGCGAGGTAACGACTTGGAACCTCATTCAGCTGGAGCAAATGCTGATTGGGGAGCAGTGGGTTCCTCAGTTTTCTAGCTTCATATTAAATGTATATATCTTTAATCTTTTGTTTTCAAGGTTTCAAGGGTAGCACTAAGGTGCTTGAGATCAGTATAGGATTTCTCAAGTTTTGTTACTTCAGCGAGCCCCCTCTTGTTGTGGGAAGGTAGCAAGACATATGAACTGTGTAAATGAGCATGCTATATATGGTGATGCCGTTGGCCCTTATCTGCAGAGAGGTATTATCCTAGAGCCGATTTAGGCGATGCAAAAGCCCACATTTGGGGCATGCAACACGTTAGATGAGTTTTGGAATTGGATCCCCTCCGGTGCTTTTAAAAGATTGGACGAGTTTTGGAAATTGGATCCTCTCCGGTGCTTTTAAAAGATTGGACGGTCCTGTCTGGACCGTTTCCTAGGTCTGTTTTGATGATAAGAACCGTTGATATTTTAGGCCTCGTCAAGCAAAATTCATGCTGATTGAATATCGTTTACTATGTTTTTGAAACACATTTATCTCAAGGGGAAAAAAAGAGTTCATCAAATGATATCTCATTAGTGTTATTGTTTGCTTGCCTAATGTTCCTAACAATGTCTAAAATACGAATGGTCTCGATCATCGAAATAAGCCTGGAATGCCGAGACAAGACCATCTAGTGATAAAAGCGCTGTATTTTTTCAATAATCTAACAAACTGTTTTACTTTTTACATAGAGGTACGCTATGTACATTAAAAATGTAAATAATAAAGTAATAAAATTCATAAAAAAATCGCCTAAAGACGAAAAAACACAAATTACAATGCTTTGTTCGTTTCATAGTTTTATTTTGTAATGATTATCCTATTTTTTCTCCAATTATTACTTTTATATTCAATTATTACTCTCATTTCTCTCTCTATCTATCTCCACTCATTACTCATTTTCCAATTATTACACATATTCTCTCTGCACTTATTACCCCTATTTTCAAAACTAAACTAAACTAAAACTACTAAACGAACAAAACCTAGTGACCAAGTACTCGTAAATTTTGGAGATGCATTATTTGCCTATTTGGGATGAGAAAAGTGCTAGTAGTATATCTTTTGGTGCTGCAGCCGCTTGCTACAAATTTGGTACGTATTTCCTCAAAACACTGCATCAATACCTGAGCAATCTGGCTTGCACTGTAACGGGAAACCCGGACATCTCTCATCCATGAAAGTTCTCACATTGTTAGGGCCTTGGAAACTAAAGCTCTGTTTGATACCCAGGAAAAGAAAGGAAAGTTAAGAGGAAATTTTTTTAGTTGAAATAGTTTAGTTTAGTTATTTTTCCGCTCCTTTTCCTCTCAACCCAAACAAAGGAAGAGGAAAATTTCCTTATTTTCCTAGGTACCAAACAGAGCCTAAAAGGGGCAATGCTAGAAAGAGAGAAATCCAGATGACAGTGTGATTCGGCACCACAATTCGAGCCAATAAACAGAAATCAACAGAAACCTAGTTAAGTCCTTTCGCACAACCACCAAGTGTAATAACCGAAGACGAACAGTCCTGAATTTAGCAAACTACCAGATGAAACCTGAGAGTAGATGCCAATGGCAAAATTCAATAGTGTTGTGCGGACAATTCTCCTGCCTTTTAACAAAAGGGACTAGTTCTCAAATAAAAATAACCATAAAAATGTTTGCCAAGACTCACATATCAAAACTAATGGTAGCTGACATAGAAAGGGCAGATATGATAGCTCAACTCTCGGTTTGCTCCCTCAGCCTCCGAATTGTGCTCCGAACGGTCACAGCACTAGCAGTACTGTGCAAAAACAAAACAGAAGGCCATTAGTTCGATATAATGAAAATGATGCCAAAACTAGGGAGAAAAAGCAAAACATGCTATAAAAATTACTTCAAAGTGTATGCACCGCCTGCTTTGACTTTGCCGCAATCCTTGCAGCCCCAAATCCCCACTGCCTTTCTCTTCACTGCATACTGCAAAGAAGTCGAGAATTCAACAGCATAAAGACAAAATTCAAAACAAAAGATTGCAGAATGCCTGGTGACAATAATAACTACATTTAATTGAAATGACCAGGAACTTCATTACCTTCCCACAAAACTCGCAGAAGTATTTGCTATGCTGGCTGACCTCCATCTTTTTAATCTGCTTTCGCAGACTAGCCCCATAGCGGGTGCCTGAAATGGAAAATTTAGGAATTTAGGGGGTACTGCAAGGAACAATTTGAAGAGTGGAATGGGATAACAAATGTCACAGAAGGCATAAAGACATGCAAATGAAGGAAGTGAACTATTGAAGTGGATAAATCAACGAAATATATGGTCACATCTGGAGCGCCTTTAGGAATTCAGGGGGTACTGCAAGGAACAATTTGAAGAATGGAATGGGATAACAGATGTCACAGAAAGCATAAGACATGCAAATGCAGAAAGTGAACTATTCAAGTGGATGAATCAATGAAATATATGGTCACATCTGGTTTGCCTTTAACTAGTTGAGTGACTTGAGTCTAACATAAAATCCTACTTACCAGATACATGATAAAAAGCTTACAAGTAAATGTACAGTTCTCTTATCCTCTCTTATTTTCTATGAACATATTTTCTTATCTTCCCTCACAGGTTACAAGTACATCTATAAAAAGCTTAAAAAGTTGCCTCAAAGAACAGCGTACCATTTGGGTAGTCACTAGACATCAACCCAAACATGAACGTTAAAACCTATGCAAGAACTTGTGCCCTAGCCTACGTAACATGTAGACGTCGTTGGAGGCCAAGTCCAGGGTCAGACACCAACACGCACTGGACACTCCTTGGACATGTGTCTGACACTCAAATCCAAAGTGTCCTATTTTATTGTATTTTCTTTTGAACTTTTTTTGTTTGGACACTCTCGAGACACTCACAATACATGTTGGGGTTATTAAACGAAATAATAGAATATTGTTAAAGACTAGAAAAGTCATTCCTTTTTTTGTGGCATGTGATGGTTTATTAGTACAAACACTCTTGGTTTGAATACTTTTGTGAATGATGTGATGAGAAAGAAGATTCAAGGCATATATGGTGTCAACTAATAGTATAAAATAGAGCCATTTTTTATTCCTGTAATTAAACAATAAATATTTTATATCACGTGTCCCCAACGTGTTGTGTTCTTTATTTTATTTTTAAACTTACGTGTCAAAGTGTCGGTGCTCAGAATTGACACAAAGGACTGTTAGTCTGCTTCACACAAGTTCAACATGAAAACACATTTCGATAAATTCCAACAATTGAGATGCAAAGTTGTTGTGAGAATGATACACAATAAAAGCATCGAACAATCAAAATAACTTACCATACTTTCCAACAATACCAGCCTTCTTTGTACGCTTAGTCTGCATCAAAGAAAAACCATTAACATCAGGTTTTGTCCCAATTGAAACGAATAAAAGATAAAAGGCAAATTTCAAAACGTAACCGCATTAGAAAAGGAGCCCATTAAAATGTAATTTAGTGCAAATTTTACAGGGCAAATTTAATTTGTCTGGCACGGAGAGATGGAATTCTTTAAAAAAAAAAAGGAAAAAAAAATTTAATAGGATGTGGAAACAAGCACCCAAATTTTAGAAATGTAAGAGTGCAAAAAAAAAAAAAAAGCAGTCTTTCAAAAAAAACATTAACTGGATGTGAAAACAAGCACCCAAATTTGTTTTTGAGAAAGTGAAGCCAAGAAAATGAAATGAAAAAGATATCACTAGAAAAAAGGGTAATCGAAGACACCTCATTTGGGCCCTCGTCTTTCCTAACGAATTTCAGAAAAGAAACAACACATAAGATTCTGAAACAACACATAAGATTATTGCAAAACCTCTACAGGGTTACATAAAATGGCTTCCGATTGCATCCAGCTGACCATGTACGGATTACAAGGTTATTCAGACCACAAAACCTAATCAAATCGGTTAGGAACTTTGGTTACAAGATAGTGGAAGCTCACAATCATAGTGAGCTCCCGAGCAATAGGTTTTCTCAGCATTGATTTTCTGGGCCAAAACAATAAAACTAGTATTAACATTTCTTTAACCATAAGAGCATTGCAAAACAGAACCCATTGTGTTTCAAGAAAACTAATTATGGGCAGTGGGCTAACCAATATGTTAGAAGTATTATGCAGGCCAAGACTCTTAACATACATTTTACCTTCTTTTTTTTTTTTTTGAAACGGTACATTTTACCATTGGAATTAGATGAATTCCCTCGTTAGCATTACTGAAATAATCCTACTTGTTTTATATATAGTAAATAAATCATGAGAACGAACACAGTACATAATACTGTACGAATTTTCCAACATAACAACTATTCCCCCCAGTAGGGCAAAAACAAGGAGAGAAAATGCAGAAAATGCACCAGCATTTCTCAACACCCATTTGGTTATGATGAAACATTGCTAATAAGAACCAAAGTTCATACTCAATGAGAAAAATTCTACCAGCTTCTTGTGACCCATCACACGCGTGGTAAAACATAAATTTTTCACCATTTTCACATCAATTATAGCAGTCATTAATTAATAATGCAACCAAATCATACAAAAGGCCTCAAACACGAAAATTCTTTTCCCACAACCTCTCTATTGAAACAGACAAACCCTTAAAACGGGAAAATGTGATCACTGCACATTGCAGCTATAAAATACCAACTTATAATACAACGGACTCAGAAAAATTACACAAAACCATAAGCAGTTCATCCATCCACCTCTCCATAAATTTTTTCTGAGGTACAAACAATGCTTTCCGAAAGAATTATGCAAGCAATGCAGATATGAATCCAGCTGAAGAGATTATCAGAGAGAGAGAGAGAGAGAGAGAGAGAGAGAGTACCATTTTGTTTGTCCAGCGATTAGGGTTTCTGGCAGTGAAAACGAAGCGGCTGGTGGTGGGACGGAGATGAGAAAGAACCCTAAACTCTTTCGCATCGGATTTTATGTGCTCAAACAAGTGGGTCCGGGTCGGCTAGAGAGGCCCAGTTGAAAGTTAAAGGGCCCATTGAAATCAGTTATGAACACTCTTTTGGGCCTTGTGAGCCTTTGAAATAAAGGGAAATAGATTTTCATTCTCCTATTTTTTATCGGAAATGACTACAATACACATTCATTAAAGGTGTGTATCATATGCATCTATTGTATGGTCCGGATTGTGTCACCTCATTGACAATCGTAATTATTTTTTAGTGTTTCGTAACTTTTCAGCAAAATGATTCGTAACATGTTCTATGATTCGTAACATTTGGGTGTGTCTTGTAACTTTTATAAAAAAAAACGTAACTTTTATAAAAAATTTGTAACTTTTACAAAGGTGTGTATGATACACACTCGAATAAGGAGTGTGTAATGTAGTTTTTTCCTTTTTTTATGAGTGCACTTCATTTTATGTCTTTCAATAAAAATTTCATGTGTGATTTATTCACTGAAAGACACGAATTGAGTGCATTCATTAACAAATGGAGTGTGGAATTATCGTTACAATCATAATTTGAATACCCAAAACTCTACTTTTGAATAATACGACATGAAAATTTTGTTTAGTAAGAGATAACCAGTGTTTTTAATTTGGAATACGTATCATATATCGCACCTCCAAATTGTTATCCACACCTTCTTTTTGTCTTTTAGTGGCATTTTTACACATATAAATTTCACTAGAAGACATAAAAAAGGTGTAGATAACAATTTGGGGGTGTGAAAATCACTCCTCTTTAAAATTCAGTAATATATATATATATATATTTAAAATAAGTGTTTAGGATGAAGAGTTCCAAGTCTCCCAAGTTGGGTCAATCACATTAAGACTTTCTAGTGTCTTTGTCGAGAAAAGAGAAGAAGATTTTTATTTGATTCACACGAAACATAATCAAAATATGTTCTTTCCTCTCTCGGAGCTTTAATTTACTGAGTTTTGGTTTTCTTTAAATGATTTGAATGTCACCATAACTAGATCAAACGATTTAGAATGCATTTGAGGGCTTTGTTAAGAGGCTGTTTGGGAGACTTTTTTTTTTGTATTTTTGATTTCTACTTTTTTTATTTTGGGTGTTTGGCACACCCAACCAAAAACTCATTCTTTGAAAATGTGTTTTCAAAATTGCACAAAGGAGAGCAGAAGTAAAAAAGAGGTTTGAAGCTACTTTTCAACTTTTCCACTCATATTCTCCACTTGCAAAATGCATTTTGCACATTTTCCCCAAACACTCTTCCCAAATTCAAAACTCATTTTGACCATAATCCAAAAAGCTAAAAAGTTAAAATAAAAAGCTAAAAAGCTAAAAAGTAGGTTCCAAACACTTCATAAATATGCTATTATGAGTTATTTCAATAAGTAATTACTATAGGATATGTACTGAATGAGATTACGCGAATACATTTTAAGATACGACATCGTAATGATATGGGGCGGAATACGTATCATTTTGGGAAATTGAGGAGACGAATCATATGATTCATATTCCTTATCGTAAATTTTTAACAACTATCAATGGGTATTTTTAAATTTTTAGACGAACATAAAATACTGATTCGAAATGATACTGCATGAAAATTTTGGCATTGCCGCATTGGAAAACGGAACAATAAGTGTTTTGGAAGTTTTGGTTTGAATAGAAAATACTAGATGCAGAAGACAGAATGGTGGGTTTTTTTAATTCTTATTTTTTGAATAAAATGATTTTTTTTTAAATTGTCAAAATATATTAGAAAGCCTAAGACAAATTCTTGACTCTAAACCAGGCGGCATACAACTCAAAGAAAAAACGATACTCTTGTCCCTACAACTAGTCGCGAGCCAATACGCCGCTCTATTACAATCCCTACTACAGCGCTTGAATGACCACTGCCTTTGATGAGCCCAGATTTTGATATCTTCCAAAATAGCTGCTATATCCCGTGGGAAGTCTACATTTTAAGAAAGTTGATCAAACTCTTGCAATTTGACTCGAATATCACCTCTTTCAGATTTTCATCCTTTGCCATTCCACATGCGATACGGAGAGCCCAAGCGTCAGTAGAAAGAGCCGGGGCAACCACCACGCAACCAAAACGCCACCAAAGAGCAGATCCACCACTAGCAAGAATATCAAAGGCAGCCAAGCTGCTGGAGGAATTAAAAGCTCCATCGACATTAATTTTGATGAACGACGAGGGGGGTTCCCACTTCGACACGGGCACTGACCTCATGGAAATTCTGTCACCCACAGAACAAAAGCCGACAGATAATCCTTATGAGAAGAGAAAGATTGATAACTTCCTCCGGATTAGGAAGCTTGTTGTTGAATACAAAGTTGTTTCGGGCTTTTCAAATTGCCCAACAAATCTGCAAAATTTCGCCTGTATCTTGTCTACTTGTTACTTTTGCAAGCTCCCCACAAAGGTCCTCCATCCATCTATCAACCGCTACGATATCCTTCTGAAAAACGCAGAATGCTTTATTGCTTCCAATCAAACAGCCTTGTTCCAGGGGCAACAGAAGAGGAGATGCTCTAGAGTCTCGGTCAAATTTTCACAGATTGGGCAGGTAGGATTAGTACCACACTTCCTTCTTACAAGATTGGTCCGGCACACAACCCAATTCCGAAGAGCCTTCCACATAAACATACGCACCTTAGGCAAAGTAAGGATATTCCAAAATTTCTTCCACATGGAGCAAGGAGAAGTGTATGAGCAGGACGGCTTAGATGGTTTCGCTCTTGTCACGGTGGAGATTTGGTGCACGTACCCTAACTTGACAGAGTATTTATCTGACTCCGAGTCCCTCCATAGAAGCTTGTCATTTGAACTCGAAAAGGCTGGTAGGAATTTTGCAAATTTCGTGAATCTGCTCGGTTGGTAAGTATTGCTTCAATTTCTCGATATCCCAATTTTTAGAGGTAGGATTGATGAAATATGACACAGTTAACGATTCGCATTGGGTGTTTGGGGGTGGTGTTAATTTGTTTCCAGGAATTCCGGGAACCCATTTATCAGCCTAAAAGCTAATCGACACGCCATTTTCTACGTTCCACTGGCTACCATCTCAGATTAACTTCCTTCCCTCCAGAAGGTGAGACCATAACCATGAAGGCTTTGGCCTTCTTACGGCTTATATCCATGATTTATTGGGGAAATACAACCCTTTTAAGACTCTCGCCCATAACGAATTAGGGCAGTTAACCAAACACCAGAATTACTTAACTTTACTCTTAGGGATCAAATAATCACCCTTCGCCGCCGCCGTGCCGCTGCCGATCAACCACACCCTTCGCGATCTCTCTGTCAATGGCGCATGCATCACCTTATTTTGGGGATCGGATGTTGGGGCTGGTTTTTGATACCCAAAACCCACTCTACTGCTGATGGATGTCGGGACCACTACATATCGCCACCGCCGGAGAAGGATTTCCAGCTCGTGTTGCCTCTGGGTATGGGTGCTCTGTCAGTTCTCTGTTATAAAGTGTAATGTTTTCCCTTTAGTACTTCAATACTCCTATCCTATTATTCTTTCATTTGCATAGTACTGAGGTAGATGGGTTCCCAAGTTTGTGAACCCAGGGAGGTATAATGTGTAATCGGAGCATTCAATGGTTCTGAAGATGGAGGAAATTGGGCCTTTTTAAATGATGTCTTTTGGGTGAAGTTTGGTGGTTTGGATCTGGGGCTGGAGTGGTGGAGTTTTACCATAGTTTCTTGGTTTTGAGCCTGTCTGTACATGGTGGAGTAATACCGCTGGACGGATCGTTTAGCTCTTATTGTTGTTGCATGTGCTTGTGTGTTCATGTATTCTGTGATTGTGTTGTTTGTTTTAGGCATGTTCATGCATGTAGTTGTTCAGCCTCCCCCTCCCTTCCCGGTTGAGCAGCTTTTCCCGATTGGAACTTTCCGGTCCAATCGTTTCACGACTTAGGTTGAGGTTATGCTTGTTTGTGCATTCCCATATACCTTTTCGTAATCCCTTTATGGTTTTGAAATTTCATCTTTCTTTATTCTTCTTGCATGCATGTTTAAGGCCTTCTAAAAATAGCATTGTGTTTGACCCATTCTTGCATGTTGATGTTTCGACCTTCCCTTTCTCCATTCCCAATCGAGCAACTTTCCCCGATTGAAATGGACCCCGTCTCCGTTTCGATCGTTTCACGATTGTGGTTGAGGTAATGCTTGTTTGTGCATTTCCGTATGCCCCTTCATAGTACTCTATAAATTTTGATGAGTTTTTATCAATAAACATTTTTCTTATTTCATCTTGCATGCTTATCGTGGGTCCTTTAATAGTGTTACTTTCACATACGTGCACTGGTTTAGGTTGCATGCTTTGTTTCAGTCCGTCCAACAGATTTAAAGGTTTTCTTATGGCTCTGGTTGTTATGCTGTGGTCCGCGGAATCTTTGGATATTAGTTGAAGCCTATGGCGGCAGTGGTTGTTGTTATTTGGGTTTCTAGGCATCACATTGATCCTCCGACGGGTGCTTCATGGATTGTATGCTGTAGTGGACCTGGTTTGGTGTCTGGAATTGCTTTATCCCCGGCAACGGCGCATGCTTTCGCTCCAACTTTGTTATTTATAAGCGTGTCCAAAGCGTAGGGCTAGTGTCGGAGATAGCATAATACCGGTAAGACCGGATCGAATCCACAGGGACCGAACGTACCGAGCGTGAAATTTGTCTTGCGCGTGATGGTTTTTTTAGCCTTGAAGCGGCAAACTTTGACTTGAGGTTTGGATTGGAATTCTCTCGACTTCGAGAATGACTTGAAATTGATTTAAAGACTAAATTAAACTAAGGCTAAGTCTAGGGGATTTCAACGCCCATGACTCGGGTCGATTCATTCTCCTCTACGATAACCGGCTCGGAGGTGTCGTTAGACTTACTGCGAATGGAAGATTTGATATTGAAACTCATTTGAACTAGAAATGGTGTTTAGCAAAGACTAGGAATTTTCGGTTCATTTGGCAAACGGCTGAGTTGACATCGCCCTAACCATCACACGTGCCAAGTGGATAAACCCTTGTCTACGAGTGATCAAAGAGATTAACAAACCCGGTCTTTGGTACGTAAAATTAATCCAAAGTTTAGGGTTCTTTGAGCCATTGACAAATCCCGAGGGTGACATCGCCCAAAGCATCCCACGTGGCAAGGAGCGTAGCTCTTACCTACGTGAGATCAATGAGATTAACAACCCAAGGTTTTGGTATATAAAAGTGAACCCTTAGCTTCACTAAACAGGAAATGTTTACCACATGACGAGGAGAGCGAATCAACCAAAGCCACGGGGTGCTAATCACCCCATGACCAAGCCCACAAAGAACTACTCACACATAGTAATGGAAAACATGACTAGAAATGTAAAGGAAACGAAGAACATGACTTATGTGAAAATAAACTTGATTTATATAGAGATCTAAGTAGTAGCTACAACATTAAAACATGAGAAAATAAACAAACATGAAAGCTTACTAGAGTTCTTGAAGAGAGAGAAAGCTTACAAGCTATGGAGGCTTTCTCCTAAAACTAAACTAAACTAAAAGGAAGGAGCTCGAAGAGAGGAGAGAGGGGAGAGATATATATACAAAGTAGACTTTCTCTCTCTCAAAATATCCCAAAAGTGGAAGTTTCCATAAGTGGCAAGTGAAAAAGGTGCTTCAAAGAGGGCTTACTGGGGCAAGTGGATCGATCCACCTAGCCCAAAAATCCCCCGTCCACAAGGTGGATCGATCCACCATCAAAGGTGGATCGATCCACAACCCTCTGTTCAGCATTTAGCAAGGGTGGATCGATCCACCTTTGCTAGTGGATCGATCCACTTTGCTTCTTCGGGTAGATTTTTGACCCAACTTCGCGGGCATGCCCCGGCTTCGTCCGAACTCGAAATGCGGCGTTTCTTGAACCGTTGGAAAGCTCTATGAGTCTACTTTCAAACCCAATTGGCCTCATCTTCATGGCCTTTGTATCTTGAGAGATATGAGCCTTTTGCTATCAGTGTGTTGGATTTTCTCGAGGCTCATAGCTCTAGATTTCTTGTTCCTTTGTTTCGGGCCTTCCTTGAACCTTCCAAAGCTCATTGAGTCGACTTCTAAGCTTTGATGATTGTCCTCCATGGCGTTGAGGGACCTTGGGTACTTCCGGATATAACCGGGAGTCTTTGCAAGCCTTTGGAAACGGATTTAGCCCTCCGGCTTGATCGAGTGTCCTTTGAACTTCCCGAGCCTTAGCCAAATCTTCGTGTCTTGGCTCTCGAGGCTCGGTGGTGGAATGCCATGGGGCACTTGGAACTTTGGGACGCTTCCCAATGTGCTCTAAAATGCACTTATTCGCTCGAATGTACCTGAAACCTACAAAATGCACCTTGCACAACATCAATCATATAAAGGAGCTAAAGCGCGTGCATGTGTGATCTAAATGAGCTAGATGAGCCCGGATATGTACAATATTAGGGGCTCATCATGAAGGAAGAGAATGTTGAGGCTTATCAGTACTTGATGGCTTATCAGTACTTGATGGATGAACCAACAAGGTATTGGTCTAGCTCTCATTTCAAGGAAATTGTGAAATGTGATATGGTTTGCAACAACAGTTGTGAAGCTTTTAATAAGCCTATACTAGAGGCTAGAGATAAGTCTATAATTGAGATATTAGAATGGATTAGGTCATACCTAGTGAACAGAAGGGTGCTTAAAAGGGAATGGATTAGGAGACTGACAGACACTTTGTTAAGTTACATTTTCAAGAAGTTGGAGAAGTTTAGGGCTTCCAGTCATGAGGCTATTGCTGACTGGTGTGGTGATCTCAATTTCAAAATAATGATAGCTTATAGCCACTACATTTTAGACTTGGGAGACAAGACCTGTTGTTGTAGGAAATGGGACCTGTGTGGGATCCCTTGCACACATAATGTCACGCCCTTAAATTTTAAAGGAATAAATACAACATAAATCCTTGTGGAGAAGTTAACATATCCATAGTCAAAGTTCAACACTCTTTCCAAGTCAAAGTCAAACATAAACTAAGTCTATGGGATACCCGTACCCTTAAAATAATTACATAAGCCTTAATGTTATTACATTGCCCAAGTCAAAAGTAAGAATTTAATGAAGTTACAAAATCATCTATTTCCAAAAGGTAAAGTCCAAAGATGATGCTTTAACTCCTCCAAGTTTAGCTTTCAAAATATGCATTCACACATCTCATGAAATACACGCCATGCTCCATGCAGAGTTCCTGAAATTGTTAGGGTGAGCTCAATAGCCCAGTAGAGAAAAGTCTAACAATACTAAATGCAATAAAGTACAAGTGTGAGATAAAAGCAAGGATGATAGCACAAGAGGATGCTTATGGATTTACAAGAGCCAAATGAAATGAATATAAACATTTAAGTCTCAGGATTTCATCACTTTAACCCAATCGTACCTGATACGTACCCGACACGTGCCCAACATCTCACGTGTCAAATTTACTCAACTCGTTGTGTCATCAATTTCTTCAGCGTTACAAGTTTTAGAAGTTCCTAGCAACGTGCCCACAGGACGACCCTAGTATCATTCTGGGCGTCTTATGACCCCATCTAATCTTCCCCTTGGCCAAGGCATATTCCTAATGACACACCTATAGGACGGCCCTAGTATCATTTTGGGCGTCTTATGACCCCGTATTCATTATTAAAACCATATTCATTAATCTCATTGTAGTGTCATTTTATAACCCACGCCTCGTGTTGTCGTTCAATATCACATGCGTTGTGGTATTACATTAGCGCGTGCCCAGCATACGATGGTGGATGCGTTCTTCTCGGAAATCATGAGGTCATTAACCATACAAGGATAGGCTAGAAATGAATATTTCGATGAGTAATGAAGCATACAAAGTGAAGAGATCAAGTACACGATCTAACAAATCAACCGGGGATCAACAACAAGATTTCGAGTTTCAAAACATTGGGTATCGATACCCCTGCACCATTTTGCGAACAAACTACTGGGTATCGATACCCAGCAAAGGGGTATCGATACCTAGCCCATTATGAGCATATTTTAGGATGATTTTCAAGGTCACTCTAATGGACCTCAAACCAAACAATCCCCTGATCAAATATCAACGCAAAAAGCTATAAGAAGGTAGTATAACAACTAAGTTGAGTAGGAAATCAACAATAATCATAGATCAAACTCTAAACAGCTCAATGAAACTAGAAAAAATACTTAGCAGAGGTAGAAATTTCCCTACCTCAATAAATTTGAGCTTCAAATTGAAAGTAGAACAAAACCCTAGCTCCTCTTTGCAACTCCAACCGAAATGTGAGATTTCAGAGGGAAATCAAAGCAACCTGACCTCCATGATGCATATAGATGACGGATTTGAGTGTGGATCTTTGTGGATTTGGGTTTGGGTGGGTTTTTTGGAGGAGAAGTGAAGAAAATAGAGGAGGAAAGAAAGAGAGAGAGAGAGAGAGATGGGCCAGCCAATGGAGGGGGGGAAGGGGAAATGTGATTTTCTCTTTCCTCTCTCCCTCTTATACACACATTCAAAAAATTATGCTACACATTCCCGTATTGACTTGTGTACTACTAAACGGCCCAAATTCATTTTATATCACTCAACAACCCATAATCTAACATTTCAAACATTTTTCTCACAATTCTCTAACTTTATTTCCGGAAAAACATTTTCAATTATAGGTCTTTACATATACCATTGTTGTCATTGAAAACAGAAACATGCACTAGAGTCTTATTTTAATCCATGTTATTCCAAGGAGACTTATGCAATGGCATACCACCCTTTAATCATGCCAATCAATGGCCATCAAATGTGGCCTAAAACTGGCTTCACACCTGTCTTGCCTCCATTGGAAAAGAGAAAACTCGGTAGGCCAAAAATAGCTAGGAAGAGGGATCCTAGTGAATACATTAACCAAAAAGATCGAACCAAGCTTAGAAGGATTGGGCAGAACTCAATTTTTTTTAGAAAGTGTAGCAAACATGGTCATAATAGGAGGGCAAACACATATGATGGGGATGAGGAATTAAGTGGATTGGGCAGGGGTACAAATAGTATGGAAGGCATGGGTGGAATCAATAAGGAAGTCAATATAGTGGCCAAGGGCAGGGGCATGGGAACAAGCAATGAAGGGAAAAGACAGGGGAACAAGCAATGTAGTGGACAGGGGAAGAGGCAGAGAAAAGGGTTCGACCAATGCAGTGGGAAGGGGCAGAAGAAGGGGTTCTACCAATGAAGATGGCAACCAAAGCCTTGTAGCAAGTGATCCAGTTGACACAAGAAAAATGGCAAAGGGGAGGAAAGTGAAAGGCCTGAGTGATGTGGCAATGAGTTCTAGCCAACCAGTGGGGGCTCAGTTCTAAGGCACAAAGGTTGCCATGAGAGGAGGAGGCACTCCAATGCTAGGTAGTGGTGGCAGGGTTCAATGGAGTGGCCATGAGGTAACACAAGTTCTGAATGAATTTCTTTATACATAAGTTCAAAATTCGTAGGGATGCATAAATAATTAGTCATACACACCACATACAATGCAGGCTAACATTCCTACAAACTATGCACAAGTTATCCAGTCATCACAAACTGCACCTGGCTCAACCACTACTAAGTCCACATAAAACTCATCTACAAAGGCCAGAAATTTGCAAATCTCTATGTTATTTAGTTTCATGTGGGATGTTATGTAATTAACTAAGAACTTAGTGTGGACGGTGCCACGCTTTTTGATTTGAAAAAGAGGCGATCTGGGAAAAAGAAAATTTTAGAGTCGCCACCCGGGGTTTTTATTTTTGGAAAATGTTAGGTACCCGAGAAACCGTTTAGAAAAATAAGGTGACTCTTTTGCCATTGAAAAAGGGTTTGGTCTGCAAAAAATAGAGATTTGGGTTCGGGAGCCAGGTTACCCGCAGGGAAGGTTTTGTTCAAAAAATGTACCCCGCGTGCCCGGAATTTTCCAGTCTCTACTAAATATTTGTGGGATTTTCCTGAAAATATTTTATTGAAAACTTTATTCACGTAAACAATATATGAATAAATGAAAGAAAATAACGTATCTAGAAAAATAAACAACAAAATGCGTGAATAACAAATAACAAGGACATAATATCAAAAATTGAAAGCTAAAGGGGTTAACCATAATAAACTAGTTATAAGTTTTTAAAAAACAGAGCGCCAGAATTCAGAAAACAGAGCATCAAAATCATACTTTGCCATTGATGGTGTACGGCATCAACAAATCGCACCGCGCGGTGCCATTGCCAAAACTGTACGGTGCCACGGTTAAGCATTTTAAAAAATTTGCTATCGGTCCAGAGAAGAAAGTGGATATTTTCTTAATGCAAAAACCATGATTTCTTAACCAAAAACCTTTTTGAAAAGATTTGTAATGTACCTCAATTATTCAAATGGCGTAAAACACATCGAATCGTGTTTACGGCATTTCTCCAGAGATATGAACAACTGATGGGTTGTTTCATTTTGTGAAAATTTGTGTTTGCCGGATTCGGAGGAGGTATAGAACCTCTCCTAAACCCGACGAAACTCCTCTCAAGAACAAAAGTATCAACGAAGCACTAGTATACATTCGAAATAATTTTCTAGATCGAACTGTCGGTTTAAGGTAGGCACGGTTTTTCTGATTTGGAACCTTTGAATTGGGTTCTGTGCTAATTTTGGAATGAGGATGGTGATTTTAGGAGTGACTGGAGGGTAAGGTTTCCTGAAGAATTTCCAACTGGTTTGTGAATGGGTTTACTTCTTACGTGAGTTCAGGGCTCTTGTTGCTACCCGAAATCGTTCAACGAAGAAGAGTATATGTAGGTGAGGAGGTGCCGTACGTTCTTCCCATGAATGAGATTCGTACGCAAAGATTGTGAGCTACGGGTATAGGTCTTGTGTGTCACGCCAATGGATTGAGCTGCTGGAGGAACCGGGAATCATGGTGATAGGACAAGGATGTCGTACGACATGTCTAAGTATACCGTACGGTATAACAAGACACACCGCACGGTGGAGAGGAAATTCTGGACCGTACAGTTTGGGAAATAAGATCGTACGGTCAAGAGGGTTAAGGTGCTGGGCTGATTTTCTGGGTTCGTTTGATCCAAAAAATTATTTCAAGGTATATTTCATGTGTTCTTTTCATCATCGGGGACGCACGAATATCAAAATTGGGGTGTCTACACTTAGTTTGATAGTTCTTGTTATGTGTGGTACTTTTGAACAACTTGGCCATTATTTTGGGGCAAACTTGGCCATTATTTGGGTTTGCCTTCGTCATTACTTATGTCATGTAGTGGTCATTCTTTTGACAGTGTTGGTTTATATTATGGCCTTAGTTATGTAATGTTTTGGTTTGCTCTGTTTGTTGAAAGTTTATGTTTGAGCTCTATTTCTGGAAGTATGTTTGGCTAAAAGGTGACCCAATAAGTCACACACAAGTCATTCCATTTCCATTCAAAAGGTGACCCAATACTACATTTTTCATTTTCCAGGACGCGACTGCCATTCAACCAGACTACACAAAAACTTGCACAAAAGACACATTTCATTTGAGATACCAAATCCCTACCCTAGAAACAAAACCCAGCTTCCCACAAGTAGAGCTTTGAACATATTTTCCATTTGTTTGGCCTTTTTAGCTTCAGATTAAGTCCTTCGTAGTTTTCTGAGTAGGCCAGGGATTATCATCTTCGATCTCACACACATAGGAGGATCACACTAAACAAAGAACCCATATCCCATATCTTCTTCTGTTGGCTGATAGATAAAAATAGGCATGGGTCAGAATCTACACTGTCAAATGGTTATGAGTGAAAAAAATCAAGTTTGATGCATATACCTTCCATTTCCCACACCCTATGAACCTCCTTCCTGGGTTGGAATCAGTCCAGGAGGTTCTCATTTTGTCGATCTTCTTGTAGTAGCAAATGGCTTGTTCAGAATTTCCATCACAGGCACTCATTGTCTTCTCTTCTTCTGGATATTTTTGCTATGTTTTTTCTTGTTGTTGTATATATATAGCGGTGGTGGTCCGGTGGAGTCCATTTTGGTGGAAGTTTTCCCTCCACAAGAGATGGAAAGAAATGTGGGACAGGCAATAAATGGGATCTTTCGGACGAAATTGCTAACGGCGTATAGGGTGAGAACCATTTAAACGCGAATTGTTAACATTGGGGACTCGATAGACACGATTTATATATTGGGGACAAAAGTGACACTTCGCGAATACTTTGGGCACCATCCGTACAATTAAACCCATGTTATTCGTATATGAATACAATCAGTTAGCTCTCTTAAAACAGAAACTGAACGAAGTGGTACGCAATAGCAATGTGGAAGATACTCTAAAGTGGAGGTGGGAGAATTCGGATGGGAGGTTTTCAGTAAAATCATGTTATGAGAAATGGGAGGAGGAGTTCAACTCGGAAAACCTTGTGGGGCCTGAATGCAGATTAGTATGGAGAAACATTTGTCCCTTTAAAGTTGAAGTTTTCACCTGGCAAGCCTTACAAAACAAAATCGCCACTGGAAATGAGCTTATTAGGAGGAACATATTAAGACTTCAGGAGAACTCAGTTGAAGGTATGTGTCCACTATGCTCTCAAGAGATTGAAACACCCTCACATCTATTGTTACATTACAGAACCTCGTGGAAAGTTTGGTCCCAAATTGTGGAATGGTGGGGTGTATTCTGGGTTTGTCCTCCTACATTGTACGATCTATTATGTTGGTGGTTCAAGAACAACTATAGAAGTGTGGAAAAGGGCTGCTGGGAAATCTGTTTTTTGGCTACTATTTGGTCATTGTGGCTGGAACGAAATCAGATTATATTCAAAAATAAGTTGTTGGACGTAGCTGAGCTTGTAGACTCAATCAAGACTAAAGCTGCTATGTGGACTAAGGTTTGTTTTGACCTTCGTAATTACTCAGTGGACGATATCAAAAGAAGCCTCCAGGGCATTAGGAAACTGAAAGTCCCTAAAACAATCATGTATTAGCCTGGGACGTTGGGTTGCAGCTATGGTTCCTGATCTTATGTTGTTTGTTGTCTAGGCCATGTGGGCCATTTCATCTATAGCTTGTTTTGTTTCATTGCTTGGCCATGTTGGCCCCTGCGTTCGTGTCTTTGTTTCGGGCGTGGTTGATGTCTTATCAGCCATTCCCCTTTCTGTTCTTCTTCCTATATTTATATAGTTCTTTTTGCTGATAAAAAAAAAAATGTCCATATGGCTAGATTTAAAGATCATTTGCTTTAGTTAAGGTATAAGTTAGGTAATGACATCATTTGAAGTATTATGGGATATGTAAAAGGGGTCATTAGTTAAAATAAGTGCCCCATAATTATTTATTTATTTATTTCCAACAACTCTTTTATGTACATATACATGTATTTTGAATCTCAGTTCTCCCCCTTTTCTTTGTTAGTTCAGCTTCATTCAATCCGCAATGAAGATGGCTCGAGTGAGAGCAGGGTTTAATTTAAAGTACCAGTTTATAATTCTTGTTTAAAAAATTTAAATAAATGTTTTATTTTAACTCATTGGTTTTTTGTTCGCAAAGAAAATAAAAAAAATTAAAATAAAAAATTAAACCCCGAAGATAAAAATAGTCGAACAATGATAATGGAAAATTTTGATCAAAAAAAAAAAAAAGATAATGGAAAAATAATAAATCTTAAAAAACTGATAGTTCCAAAATGAAACATTGATTGGTTTTTTGTTCTTTCATCTGTACGACCATGAAAATATTAAAATAATAAATTTAATTTGTTGGAAGCCTATTATTGAATGGCTAGAAAGAAAACCAAATTTAGCCACCGCCTTAACTTTTGCTAAAATTTAGTCATGCACTAACCTATCCACTACAAGATGATAATAACCAAATATTAGCTAAAAAAAGTTTACATTTATAACTAACTTGCTCCGAATTTACTATTTAACCTATGCATAATGGATGCTCTAAGCTTAGATCGAGTGTCGAGCTCTGACTCGTTAGCAAAACGACCTAAAACTTGATTCGCTAACCGAATCGAGCATAGAGCCGCTAGCGAGAGCCCGGTTCGTTGCAGTCCCAAATAATTAACCAAGTCATGTAATTCTTCTTTTGTTAGCACTGTCATAAAGAAAATTACTCGATCAAGCAAAATATTAGAAAAAAAATTGTGAAAGAGAGAGAATTTTATTGCATAATAAGGCTATTACAACTTACCGTATATAAACAACAATAACAACAACAAAAGAAAAGACATAATACAGATGAGAAGAACATAAGACAGAACTAAAACAAATTAAGGTTACATCTACCGAGATATTGCTTCGACATGTCCGATGTCCGTGATCAATATGTATGGTAATATTAATATTTGATTACACACCGATATCATTTGAACAAATTGTATCAAACAACACACCAACACACACAAGCACTTGAAAACGAACACACACATACACGAGCAATTTTCTGTAGTTTTGCTTCAATGCCTACCTCTACGGAAGAGATTTTCACTATGATGAACAAGATCTGAAGACACTCTCACACACTGGTACCAAAGTGTCTACTGATGACCGGTTCATGTTATCATAATTGCTATATCAAAAATTTTGGTTGGTGTTGCATGCGGATCAACAAGTGGGTATAAGAATTTAAGGCAGTAAAAATAGCAAGAAAAGTTAGGTTGAGGTTGCGTCCGACTCTCCGCTTCTATGAAATTGGAATGAGATCACGTTAGACCAACTTTTGATATGTGTGATTAATTAAGGTAATGTTCCCTAATCCTGCATGAGAATACATCGGTGGTGTGACATTTCCGATCATTGGAGTGATCAATCTAGTGTTTCGGATCCATTCTTTTGAAGATAATAATGTTCAGATGAGATACTTAATGATATCCGAAGGAGCTGATTTTTTGCGCACTTGTTTACTCGACGAGCTCTACACAATGAACATTTCCGATCATTGGAGCACCAACAAGTATATTGATATACTTTTGCCGGAGCGCCACAGGTCCTTTTTTTTGGGGGGGGGGTCAAATTGGTAGGATTTTTTGGGTCTTGTTTTATTGTTTATTAGTATATTAAAAGGAAAATGTTTATTTATATTGTTTTATTTTTTGTTTAAGGATAAAATGAAAAAAATGTATCAATATTCGAAAAATGTATTGATATCTGTTAAAGTGTATTGATATCCGTGAAATATGTATTGATATCCGAATTTTATTGTCATTACATATATGTATATGATTCTCCACTTAATGGTTGGAGGTTAGCAAGAGCCATGTTGCAATACCGGCCGGTTGCCAATGAGATTAAAGAGAATATAGTCCAGAGTTTTCACTTTGGTGTGCTTTGCTGTTTATTTGAAGTCCAATGAAGATAAAAGTTGATATTGGAATTTTGGGCTTAAAAGTATTGAAATTAATTGGGTAAGTTGGAGAAACCTTTGTGACAGTAAACATCAAGGTGGGATGGGTTTTCGGGATCTACACGCATTCAATCTTGCCCTTCTCGCAAAGCAAGGATGGAGGCTTTTACAAGGGCC
>JAXBDA010001908.1:0-48551 GCA_036023075.1 Gaultheria prostrata | reverse complement strand
AGAGAGAGAGAGAGAGAGAGAGAGAGAGAGAGAGAGAGAGAGAGAGAGAGAGAGAAATGAGATTAATAATTAATAAGAAAATTTATTAGGGATTGTGCCGGGAGAGAAGGGGTGTTTTTGGAAAAGTCAGGCTAACAAATTCACATTTTCGTAGAACATTTTAGGTTCACCAAGACAAAAAATATGAAGTAAAAAAAATAGAAAAGCAAATGAAATAATGAGGTATCCAAAAGGATCTGGATCATCTCCGTTCCGAAGAGATATTCCACATCTGGACCATCCACTGTTACATTCAAGGATTTAGATGTGCTCATAAACTCGTATGGGAAAGTGAAATCAGAACCATTGATTGTAGCAAATGAACGGTCTTGAGCATGACTGTCTTCTCCAATTCAAAACATGGACTGATCATGACTGTCTTCTCCAATTCTAAACATGTAACGAAAAAGATCCATTTCCTATTAAAAACAAACAACATATTATCCATCTCTTAGAACATCTCCTATCAACTTCTAAAACTCTATTATAAAGACCGGATGTAACATATCAAATGGAGGTTTTGTAATTTAACCTCTATTTCCTTCAACTTTTTGTATTTTATAAAGAGACTCATCGTCCTTTTTACAGATTTGATCTCTAAAATTATTTTTGAGTCTCCAAATATAGAAATTCACACATCTTTTTTAGTCTCTAAAAAGAACGATGGATCGTTTCAAAAAGTAAAAAAGTTAGAGAAAATAAGAGTTGAATTAAATACTTTTTTTAAACTTATTTTTGTCTTTATTCAAAAAAAATTAATGTTGTATCATAATTTTTTATTTTTCCGGTTCCACTCGTCGAGAAGAACAAATAATATAAAAAAAATTGAACCCTATTTTGATGTAATTATTATGCTCTTAAAAAGTTGGAATCCCCTAATGGGACTATGAAAGTGGGACGGATGGAGTATTAGTGAGCAGTAGTAGTTAGAAATTCGATTTACTCCTACTTTTTTTTCCCACAAAGCGTTAATTAGGGAAATGATGGCCTTGTTCCTTTTGGTTTTTAAGAACCGATTTTCTCAATTATTATCTATATTTTTAAATATTATTTTTCATTTCTCTCTCTCTCTCTCTCCAATCATTAATCCATATTTTTTAATTATTATCTCTATTTCTTCCTCTAATCATTACAAAAATCAAAATCCAAAACTCAAAATTCAAACCAAACACAACCGATAAGTATAAAAAAAACTTACCCAGAAAGTATCCAGAATTGAAAAATGAGTGGCTCGGATTCATTCCAAGTGAATTTGAGCCACTCATTTTCGAATTCTGGGTACTTTCTAGGTTAGTTTAATGTGTATGTAGGGCAAATTTCACTAACCTCCCCTGAGGTTTCTGAAATAACACTAACCTCCCTTGTTTTTCTAAAATAACAAAAAGTTCCCCTACCGTTACTTTTCAACGGATGGCGTTAGCATTTGCCAGAAAGGACCAAAATACCCTTATTTATTCACTTTAATGTCACTAATTTAATACACTTAATGCCAATTTTTTTACATATACTAAATATACATTTTTTCTCTCCATTTCCTTCCCAATATATATGCATTTCTTCTGATATCTAAACTATTTTTTTACATATTGATTGTTTTTTTTATAAATTGTGTAGCCAACTTATATTTTATAGTTTCGATGTCATGAATAACAATAAATTGAAAACCTGGACATCACCATGTAAAGTAAAATATTACTTAAAAATGAACTAAAATTAAGAAAAGTTTGGAAAATATAAAAAAAATTCACACTTTTGATTATACTTTTTTAAATTCTAAATTCTCTCGTCGAAATGAACCAATGCAAAAAAATTGTACAAAACTAACAAGAGCAATTTTTTTTTTAGCAAAGATAAACAATAATTGAAAAAATATTAAGTCAAATAACGTCCATGTGAATTGGATATTGTGGTGGAGTTTAAGAGAAAAAAAAAATCCATGAGCATAAACTCTCTTTGCATTTATTTGTTAAAATACGTAATTGAAAAAAATAAAAAGAACTTTTTTTTATTACAATCGTCGAAAAGGAAAATCCTATAAAGCTCAAATAAAGCAAGTAATTTTTTTTGATGTATAATTTCGGCTTACTCCACGACGACTATCCAATTCACATGGACGTTATTTGACTTAGTAATATTTTTCCAAATATTTTTTATCTTTGTTAAAAAAAATTGCTCTTGTTAGTGGTCTAAAAAATAGTTTAGATATTAGAAGAAAAAAATGCATATATATTGGGAAGGAAATGGAGAGAAAAAAAATGTATATTTATTATATGTAAAAAAATTGGCATTAAGTGTATTAAATTAGTGACATTAAAGTGTATTACGAAGGGTATTTTGGTCATTTTCTCGCAAATGCTAACGCCATCCGTTGGAAAGTAACGGTGGGGGATACTTTTTGTTATTTTAAAAAAGCAGGGGAGGTCATTACTATTTCAGAAATCTCATGGGAGATTTCTGTTTGTGTCAGAAAGCTCAGGGAGGTTAGTGAAATTTGCCCGTGTATGTATCACTCCTGCGTTAATTTTGGTGGTCAGTCTGAGTCGTCTTGTTTTCCAGTAGTAGTATACTGGTATAGGACCTAGTATAGATAGGGGATGGACTGAATTGGTGCTGGACGTTCCAGTATGTTAAAGCTTTTTTGACTTGAATTCGATTGTTGCAGGCTTTTGAATAATAATGGAGTACTGAGAAGAATCAGGTTAATGACTGTGGTTGAATGGATGGATGGATGTTGACTCCTTCCCAGGCCTTCTTCTTTCCTTTCCTTTGTTTAGGTCACGTCCTCCTCTCTCTTTCTAGTTTCTTCCAACCATTTTTTTTTTTCATTCGATATACGTCAGTGGGGGTTAGCGGAGGAGTTAGTAAGTTAGTTCAGAAAGGGTCTAAAAGCTATCCATAGCCCTAAACCCCAAATACCGCTGCCGGAGCTCGAACCCTAATCTCACATGTGGAAGAATCAGGAGATAACCGCTAGACTAGAAACCCTTGGTTCTTCTGACCATTTACGGACAATTATTTCCTTACCTGTTCTACTGATGGATACTTTCACTTTCCTCATTTTAATCACTCTACTTGTAGTAATATTGATGTAGCAACTGCCTAGCTTCACTTTACCCCGATGGAAAATGCTAAAATCAGCACACTGAGCAATGTCATTAAAATTAAAAAAATGTATTGAAATATATATAAAAGTATATAAAAATATGTATAAATATATTTAAAAGTATAAAAAGTACACTAGTATGTATTTTTTTAATCTTTTTCTTGGCATAAGTAATTTTAAGGGGTTAATCGAGCCCGATATAACAAGAAGTTGCTTATCTCTCAAGCTAGAAAAATGGACCCTTGCTGTCCGCCAAAAAATTTATAAAGACTATTAGAGATTTACTCAGATCACTAGCATTATGATTTCAAAACTATAATCCCAGGCGTTGGTCTAGTGCTCAAAGCTTGAGATTTAGGAGTTTACTCATTCTTATGGTCTCAGGTTCGAAATCTTGTAGATACTATCACTTTAAATAGGACCTCCGCTAGTGGACGGTGAGATTGGTCTCCTAGAATTAGTCGAAGTGCGCGCAACTTTGTCCGGACACCCGGTTATAAAAAAATGGATTTCAAAATTGTAAGCTAAGGTGTATTCAAGATGGTCTATAAACTTGTTTCATTCCGTCTTGCATATGGGTAAAAGGGATTTCCAGCTTAGCTTAGATATACATGAGAGTTTTTCTTTATCAACAGTCATACGAGAGTTCAAAGCTTAGCTTGGTTCGATATTCCCATCTTTCAGAGAGGAGATGATGCAAAACATTGACCTGGAACAAACATTATTGTCAAGGCAACATGCTTATCCATATGCAATATTATGTGGGACATCTGGTTGGCCAATATGTGCCACGTGGACGGCTGGGATGCATTCTATGTGATCACGGTGGCTAATATTGAGAATTTGACATTGCTTTAGGGAGCAATGTGTATATGTCTTGTTGATATGGTGCCGGACAAAGGAACCAACCAATTTACCAGTAAGGTCATATCTCCACCGGCCTTCTCATGATCTTCACTGTTTTAACTGTACACCAGATTTTCATACGTAGAGGATAGTGGACACTGTGCTTCAACAATAACCCCCACGACTCTAACCTGCTGAGATGATAAGTCGTGTGACGGTGAAACTCCCCCGAGTACACGATAGTGAGTTCAAATCCCACTTGCAGGTAGTAGTCTTTGTTGGAGAAAATATATGTAATAGGAATTTCTGATAGAATAATAATTCTAAATGATATTCATCAAACAAATTAAGGAAATTAAATAAATAGAGAAAGGATTAGAAAAGCCTGTGGGGTGGTCGAGGCACGCGAAACGCGTTGTCCTTAGGAACGATATACCCCCTCCTGCACGGGGTTGAATGGTACTTCTTCCCCAAGATACAACGACCTTCGAGTTTTCTTCTGTGCAGTGAATTAAACTCACGAACCATTTGTTTCCCGACACTCAAAACATCAATATAAAATAATGGATTATTATAGTGGAAGAAAACCGTAATGAATAAGGTACTCATATGGACTGTGTGCTCATGTAAGTAATAGAGAGGAATTGAGAATATTAGAAGAGTGAAGTCTGTCGATTCATTTCCCAAGCAACAGCCGAACAACTTATATAGGTAGCAAAGATAACAATAGTTTGTTAGGGAAGTAGATAGTGGTCTCATACTTAGGAGGATAAATAGGAGAATGAGTCAAAGTGGTTTATTATGAAACCAACTCCCAAGTATCCCACATAATTCTCAGGAGTCCACCTAATATTGTGGAGAAATATAAGGAGACTAAGTCTCTCCAACTAACTCACTTTATTATTTACTTGAGGACTACTTCATAAAATATAAATGTATTATATTTAAAACAATAAATGTAAAATATTAAATTAGTACAACAGTCTTTGTGAGCGCGTGTAGTGATCTGTGCATTATCTGTGCAGTTTGTACGACTACGTTCTTATGAGTAGGAGTCATTAACAAAAAAATTGATTTTTAGTAACAACAATTTCGTCACTTTTGTCACTAGGTTGTCACTAAAAGTGTGTTGCTAAAGAATTCAGTGATAATTTTTTTAGTGAACTGTCACTAATCCTGTAATTAGTGATAGCTTAGTATAAAAAGCTGTCACTGAATACTTTTTAGCAACATAGTTTTAGTGACACGTTATTGTCACTAGAATTCAATTTTTTCGTAGTGAGTGTAGGTGTAAGGTGTGGGAAGAGTACATGAGGTGTCTCTTTGAGGATATGGTAGGTGCTACAATGATGCTCGAGACCACCGGAGGTGGAGGAGGAGAGAGCTTAGGGCAGTCTAAGAGAGAGAGAGGAATGGCAATATGGAGCAGTGAACTAGAGAGGAGTAGCGGTAGGTAGGTATTGAATGTCTTGTCTTGAATGCTATGCCAACTCTTGTTTATATAGGGGCCTTGAAGCCTTTGAGGGCAATGAAGCATATCTTCCCCATTAATGTGTATCGATGTACAATTCCTCTTTGAGTGTTATGATCAAAACTGAGGTTCTTATCATCAGACTCTCAGAGGCCCCGTTGGGTGATATATGGATGCTTATATCATGGCCAGATGGTAGGTATGATACAGGCTCCTTATACCGGCGTGTCAGGCGGGATGCTGCAGAGATCTTCTGTCAGATGTCGGTGACGTAGGCGAGCCCCTCTCTCTCTATGGCCGGTCATGGAGCCCCCCTTGCGGACGTGAGTCTTGACAATCCCTTCGCTCTAGCCTCCAAGCCAATACCTCCTTAGGTCCCAAATGGATGCCTAGGTCCTGCTCCCTACCTAAGGTCTTGTGTAGAGTCGCCAGACTCATAAGAGCCTAATTCGGTGTGTAGTCATATGATAGTGATGTATTTTGGACGTTCCGCGGAAGTGGTGCCTCGGAGGAGACGTCCGCGGGAGAGGTGTCTCGGAGGCACCCTGAAGGAGGTGTTATGGAGGAGGTGCCTCAGAGGAGGCGTCTGGAGGGGTATCGCGGAGGAGGAATATTGTGGATACCCACAGTGAGTTACTCTGAAAGGATATTCTAGTGAGCTTGGCTCCTTCAGTGGTGATATTGGCTCACTGATTGA
The DNA here is from genome assembly GCA_036023075.1 of Gaultheria prostrata. Lineage (NCBI taxonomy): Eukaryota > Viridiplantae > Streptophyta > Magnoliopsida > Ericales > Ericaceae > Gaultheria > Gaultheria prostrata. Next base: position 42,395 of record JAXBDA010001908.1, on the reverse strand, counting down.
ACATGCTATTTGGGAACTCATCACTCACTAATTGAACATGCTATGACTTTGGGAACTCATCACGAGGGAGTTCCAGTTGTGGTCTCCCCTCCTAACCTTTGAAAGGGGAAACAAAAAACCCACGACTATATGCTGTATAAAAGTGTACTAACAACAAGAGAATGCATGAAATTGGTGTTTTTCAAGGAGAAGAAAATAAGTCATTGTTTCACTCAAGGCCGGCCCTAAGATTTCTGAAGTCTCAGTCAAATTTTGAAAATGGGACATCTCAATTTTTCAATATAAATTATTTTTTTGAGATGAGAAACTAAATGGTCTTGTGGTACAATGACACATTGATTGTAATTGTGTGGGAAGTGGGAACCCAAGGTTGCGGGTTCCAACCTCACCATTTTTGAAACAAATTTTGGTACAACCTCAAAAATTATTTGCGTAAAAATGTAGGTGGAGGGGATCAAACACACAACCTCCTATATAGATGACAACATTCCTTTCACTATACCACACAGAGCTATTAGTTAGATATTTGGCATGCTCAATATTTAATATATCCCTCTCTTTTGAGGCCCTAAAAATAATCCATTTTTGGTGGGCTCCAAACCCGGGCTTACCCACAGAGCCGGCCCTGCTTTCACTTGTGCAAGGAGTTATGAGATTTCCCCCGGCCCTGAAATCATGGTAGTAACAGAAGAAGTGTTTGAAACATTGTTTTATATATCTGTTTTTCATCACTCTCTTAATAAGTTTTTCAGTTCCTGAGGTGTGATTTCTTATCTTACCCAAACCTATATCCGGAGGTTTTAATTGGGTATTTCGTAGGAAAGATATGTTGATAATTTATGCTTTGAACAATATTTGTAAAAAGAGAAGTATATGTTAGTTCTTTTGTTATGAAAATGTTTCGTTCAGATTGCATACCGACAATATCAAATCAATTAACTTAATTACTTTAAGTCTATATGGAGCGTTGCTCCGGTTTAATTGTGTTTCACTCAAGTGGGCGGTGGAATTGGGCTTCAAGGATTAGTTGACGTGTACATAACCTGATCCGGATTATTAAAGACATGTTACACTTATCATATAGGGTGTTGGAAATATTCAGAATTTCGGATGAATGAATTTGGCTATTCGGAGGATCTCTCGAGGGAACTGAAGGATTTCCCACGTGGTTCATCGATTCTGAATGCGTGGCTATTGGATTCTGTGGTTGTCATAACATTGGCTTCACGCTTTTGTATTGATCATAGATTTTTGGGTTACACTTTACCCCTCCTGAAACTCGTTTTTTGTGTGTGAGAGAGTAGATAAGGTTTAGTTCGCCAAGGCTATCTTCGGACGTGTTTTGAACGTAATAGTTCAACCATTTTATCCTTGGAGACAGACTCCGACTCATCCTATAACACCCTCTGTAGGCAGCGAATATGTTTTATATAAACTGTGTCTAACACATGACTCAGTTCAATTTTTTTGATTAATGTATACGTTTTCAGTTTGTGTAATTTGTAATTTCGATTTCGGCATTTGTAATTCTGTATTTTGTATCCATGAAATTGTACTGTGCCATTTCCGTTAAATTTTTCCCAAACACAGGGATCCTTGCCCAAGGAAATAAGGCCAATTACACAACCGTCCCAACTAAATGCTCAACCACAAAACCAGACACTGAAAGAACTCCTCTACGTCCCCTTCTTTACCGCATGTCCATTCCCCCAACCTGTGTGGTGCTCATTTTGCATGGCTAGGGTTTTGCCCATTTCCACAATCCAAATGAATCAACAACTCCAGTATTTCTCAATCCTCCACGGCCATGGTGAAAAGCGGCGGAAACTCCCAATCGATCGACGAAGGTGCCGTGTACATATGTCAACCTTCCCACCCCAGCCATCCCCGCGGCATCTTCTACGGCGAAAACCCTTTGGATTTCTCTTTCACTCTTTTTTTAGTAGAGGCCACGTTAATCATCCTCGTCATCCGTTCTCTCCATTTCCTCCTCAGACCCCTCAAACAACCCCGCATCGTCTCTAAGATCCTGGTAAGCTCCTTTCTCTTCTTTTTTCCATTACCATGGACTTTTTAATTTATCAGTTCCACGGACATATATTTTCAGTCTAAAAGGCACGCATGAATCAGAATTACAAATTTTGTCTAATTTCCAGAAACCATTCTTAGTAATTTTACAAAAAAAGAAATCTAAAAATGTAGTACTAATAAAAATATGAAGAAAATTGGGGGAGTGCAGGGGCCAAACACCCCCTTGTGTCCGCCCTTGTTTTTAGAGTCGTTCAATGCAGGGATGGAGCTGGGAGGGTGCCAGTAGCAGCCATCGCCCCTGCAAGAAAAAACCCTCTAATATTATTATATAGAAAAAAAAAATTCAAAATTTTTCCTATGAATTATAAAGGCTCGCCCCTGCGGAAGGGGAGTGCTGGTATGCGGCATCCGAGCTATCGGAATGTATTTTCAATGGTCCTGATTTCATCACAGCACTTTGCAGATCTGAGCCGTCCATTGCCAAAATAAAATTCGAGCCGTTGATCTCGGTCACCAACGGCTCGAATGCGCACACCAGAACTGCACACTAACACCCCGGTCCTGCTCCGTGAAATTCCTGTCAATGTACATGAATCACACTCAACGCACAATAACAACACAAGATTGATACATATTTGAGCATTCGAATATCTGTGTCAAAAGCATTTTCTTTTATTTCACAATTAACGCTGCTTGTGATTTTCTTATTTTTTCCAAGGGAGGCATGTTAATAGGACCCTCTGTCCTCGGCCGCAACAAGACCTTCGCTAAGAACGTGTTTCCACAAAACGGTTCTTATGTTTTCAAAAACTTGGGCTTAATGGGATTCATCTACTTCCTCTTCCTCTCCGGCGTGAAAACGGACATCGCGACAGTCGCCAAAGCCGGAAAGAAACAAATCTCCATAGGCCTAATCGGCGTGCTTGTTCCCTTCCTAACCGCCCTATCCATCGCCATCGCCACCCGAAAAACACTCGACAAGGAACTCCAGAGGGTCCCCATAATGGGCGGAGTCGCCTCTGCTTTCGCCATAACAACGTTCCCCGTCGTGTACCAGATCGTCAAGGACCTCAACCTCCTAAGCTCCGAGGTTGGAAAACTTGCCTTGTCATCGATCTTGGTGAGCGACTGCGTCGGAATCGTTTGCATGGTCTTATTCGAAGCCACGAGGTCGGAACCGATCTACGCGCTTTGGGTTTTCCTGTCATTCATCGGAATAGTAGCAGTTATTGGCGGATTCCGGCAAGCGATGGTACTGTTGTTGTTCATGAAGTAATTTGATGAGAAGCTAACATTGATTGATCTCTATAAAACATAGCCCTGCCGTGTTTTTTTGTAGAGAAACCTAAACCAAATAGAAAACATGCACAATTAAAAAACTTAACTTACCAAGACTGAGGTTCCACTATCTGTCACATACATAAAAAGAAAATACTCCATTATTTAGTGGAAATATACTCACTTTTCACTGCAGAGGAAATACGGGTTTTTTTTGGTGAAAACTTAGAGTGAGTTTCCACTATCTTCTAAACAGCATTTTCGGTATCTTTGCATGTTGTGCACAATATGAAAGTAAGTTATTCTTTTCGGGCCTCACATCCATCACAAAATTATCATTTAGCATAAATTATACACATTTAACTGTAGTGGAAAAATGGTATTTTTAGTGAAAATTAACCCACCCTAGCTAGCTACGAAGTATGAACAATAAACAGATTAAACATGAATCATAACATGGAGTCGAAAACATTGTGTATTTGGTGAAATTGAGTTGTGATTGTAATGGTGGTTTATTAAGAGTTAAATTCAGTATGTGTGTTAATTGCATCTCTCTGGCACCAACAGGTATGGATCGTGAAAACGACGCCGGAGGGGAAACCTGTGGACCCAAAATATGTGGTGGGGATTTTGCTGATGGTGATGGTGATAGCGTTTGCTACTGATGTAACGGGACTGACACTGGGGATAGGGCCGTTGTGGCTGGGGCTGGCGGTGCCGGATGGGCCGCCTTTGGGGACGGCGTTGGCGGAGGGGGTGGAGACGTTGTTGACGGATGTTCTCTCGCCGTTTTCGTACGCGTTTGTGGGTATGTTCACGGACGTGTCCGCGATGGTGGGGCAGTGGTCGAGCTCGGTGAAACCGCTGTTTATTATGGCTTTGGCCGCGCACTTATCGAAATTCGTGACGATTGTGGTGGTGGCTATGTTTTTTGAAATGCCGGTGAGAGATAGTCTGGCTCTTAGCCTTGTGATGAGCTTGAGAGGGCAGTTGGAGATTTTGATATTCCTGCATTGGATAGATATAGAGGTATGATATGACGATAAAATTCATTATTTCCAATTCGTATGGGGAAAAAGAAAAATGAGCCGGTACAAAACATGAAAGAGAACATGAAAACACATCCTAACGGATGAGATCCGTCCGGTAAACTCAAGAAAAATTGAATATGATTTAAATACATCTAACGGATAAGACTCACGCATATATCGTGGATTTGTCTCGAATATGTTGATTAAATTGTTTGTGTGTAATTAAATTGATCGAATAAGCAGAAAAATATAACGGCCTCTAAAATAACTGGCATTGATGCGTTTTTAATCCGAAAACTTAGTCACCCATAGTGGTAACAGCTTTGAAGACCATGGAGAGATCAAATTGTTCATTCTTAATGCTAGCCCATTCATGGTTAATTAAGGAATATGTCAATTAAAGATTCAATGGAATTTATCAAGGCTAACTCGCCCATATTACTACTGTAACATCCTAAAATAAATGATACGCGCCACATTAGCAAATACTCGAATTGATTTTAAGAAACAATTTGTTCCTTCAATTTTCGTCTGCGACTCGTTTCTTGTTAAAAACTTTTGCTTGTTTTTTGGGAAAAAATAAAATCTACTGTCAAATTTGATCCTAACTGCTATATTTGTTTGGAAATGTGGCAGTACAGATGATAGAGATCCCAGCTTTTACAATGCTGGTACTTTCGACAGCAGTTTTGACAGCATTCATCACGCCTTTGATCAGCCTACTGTATGATCCAACAAGGCCATACAAGGTTAACAAGAGGAGGGCCATTCAGTACACCCCTCCAAACACAGAACTCCATATCCTTGCCTGCATCCATGACCAAGAGAGTGTTACTGGTTTCATCAATCTCATCGAAGTCGCCAACCCGACGGTGAGCAGCCCTTTCACGGTTTACGCCCTCCGCCTCATCGAGCTTGTTGGCCGTGCCACCCCATTGTTCATAGACCACGAGCATCAGGCCGGAGGGTTCGAGCAGTACTCCGGCTTCAACTCTGTCCACAATGCCCTTAAACATTTTCAGGAATCAAAAGGGGACTATGTTATGTTCAACTTCTTCACGACCGTGTCGCCCATGAGAACAATGTATCAGGATATATGTGACTTAGCTCTGACGAAGAAAGCCGCTCTTATTATCTTACCTTACGGTAAGGAATGCTTAGAGACTCGAGCGGTATCTGCGGTTGTGCAATCGCAGAAACTGCTTAGATCAGTAAATTGCAATGTCCTGGCGCACGCGCCGTGCTCTGTTGGAGTTTTAGTAGACAATGGTCCTTTTAGGGACAATAAATTTGTCAAGTCGTCCGTGAGACGGTTAAGGCACCGGTTCGCTGTGCTTTTCTTAGGCGGGGCCGATGCTAGGGAGGCCATTGCCTTTGCGGATCGGATGGCAGGGAATGTGGACGTGTCGCTCACTGTCATTCGGTTCCTTTCTCTCAACAACATAGGAGACGACGCGATGGAGAAGAAACTCGACGACGGTTTGGTGACTTGGTTTTGGGTGAAGAACGAGGGGAACAAGCGGGTGGTTTATAGAGAAGTGGTGGTGAAAAACGGCGAAGAGACTATCGCTGCGATCCGGGCAATGGGTAGGGATTATTATGATCTTTGGATTGTTGGAAGGAAAAATGGGATCAATCCAGTGTTTTTACAAGGGTTATCGAATTGGAGTCAGAATAATGAACTTGGAGTTATTGGAGATTTTATCGCGACGACCGACGTAGGGAGTAGAGCTTCTGTATTAGTGGTGCAACAGCAGGTTTTGAGAGGGCAAGAGGTTGCTTCAAGAGGTTTACTCCAATGGCTTAAGTGGTTTTCGTATTAGGAAATGCACATATTTTACCGACTAACGAAAGGTAGATAGCATATTGAAGCTGCCTCAAACATCCCTGATTGTCCAATCGGAAAAAAGAAGGAAAGTAGATAGCAAAGTTATTTTGTTTCATGAAGGTAGCATTTTAGTTGAGAAATTTAGCAGTGAAACCGAGGTTCAAGTGAACTAGGAATGCTTGAACCGAGTTACATGTAGAAGAATGTGAAAAATACAAAGGGACTTTAGTGGGTATAGTTGTGCAGCATATGTTTCTTGAAATTTACAGGGTTATCTGAAGTACTTTAATGTTTTTTGAGCCAAAGAAAGTTGAATTATTGAAAATAATTAATAAGTAACAATTAGTTGGAAGCTTGGCATTTTGTATCCTACCGTGTTTTCCCCAGAAACGGTTGGATACAAAAATGATACATACACAACGGAGTGCCACAACAGCCCTAAACGACGTAGTTTGGGGAATGCCTCAAACTTCTCTCTTCGTGCGCGCTCTCTCTCTCTCTCTCTCCAAATCACTCCAAGCCTGGCGAACGCCTCAACCACAGCCGAGCACCACCTTCAACCTCCCTCCCAATTTCTCTCTCTTCGCTCTCTCCTCCCTCTCTCTCTCTCAAGAGCAGCCACACCTTGGAGCACAAAAACAGACGAGAAACACTCTGCGTCCACTAATACGGGAGGCGCTCTAGTGTTAGAACTTGGAATTTTACCTGAACTCAACCTATACCTATTCCTGTTATTCGGAGTCCTATGGTTCATGAAAATGTGAACTATAGGGGCTGTAACTTCATTTGTTTACCCACATGTTCTACTACTTTTCATTTTTCAGAAGAATCTTTGGGAGACTGAGAAAAACATTTTCCCTTACTGCCAACTTTTTGTATGTTTTTCAATCGAGCTAATTGAAGTGTATTGCACATTTGTCGTTCCATTAACTGATATTTCTCTATACGGACTGAAAATAAATACCTAACTCATTGGGTGGAGAAGAAAAATGCGTATTTATGCAGCTCGTATATAGAATCATAATGCCTAATTAGAAATGGACCGGAGAATGCAAAATCCAAAAATTACTTCCAGATCAACTTTTTGAATTCTATGATCCAAACATGCACTTTACAGAATCTCAACAAAATAATATTAGAAAGCAATCTATGATCCATAATCCGGAATCTAAAAAATAATTGGCTCCCAGCGACCTCCTTATAGTTGAGCTCACATTGGCAGAATGCAGGGTTAAAACGAATGCGACTACTCTGTGAATTTGGATTCCAACCCTTGGATTGGAAAACTTTGCATTAAGCCAAGCATGCCACAGCTTCCGTTTAAAATCAAGCTAAGTTAAGCTCCGGGTTAGAACAACACAGAAAAGGCCGAGACTTTGAATGCAAGAGTCAGATTAGGACTAGCGAAAACTGCATTTCTGTTTCCATTGGTTGTGTTCTGGTGATTATCTTAGCATTGTGGAAAATCTTCTGGAGGAGGTTCTATGCACCGCAATTCCCCAGCTCCATTCTCGACCACAAATGCCATGGCCAGACCCCAAGTGAGATGAGCATCTATGTGACAGTGCATCAACCAAACTCCTGTTTTAAGACCAGGTAATAACTATACAAGTCAATTTACAATTACAACCACTCAATTATATGAGAATTATCATGTTGATTACTCCTATGATTTATTACCTGGATTATCGGCCACAAATCGGATGGCTGCCCACCCACCGACAGGAACAACTATGGTATTTCTACTTGGCGGATCAATGAGGTTGAAATTTGCAGTATCTTGATTAGGGTCGAAGTTACCAAAGCCTTGTGCAACTATATAGAAGTGGTATCCATGAAGATGGATGGGGTGGGCCTCCGTCGAGAAGATACCTGTATCTTGTAGCACTATTTGTACTTTCGAACTAAACATCACTTTGTAGAGATTTGTCCCAGCAATAGGTTGCCACAATGCACGACTAACATTGCCTGTATAGTCAAACTGAATTGGTGGAACAGGCGGGAAGTCTGTCGAGAAGACCCCGGGTATACCTTGGTAGTAGGCTTCGAGCAAGGAGGTTTGTGTTGGGAGTACAAATGACACGTTCATACTAGCGGCAAAGCGGGTGTTATTTGGCCCTTGGAATTGAGGACCAGGATCACAGTTGAAAAAACCTAAACCCCACTGTGAAGAATAGGTTTTCGTCAATCTCTTTGGACATTTTCACACTAGAAGTAGAGACTCCTAATCTGGGCATTGAATGCGGTCACTGTGGCTGTATCATTGTAGGCCGGTAATTTTGGAACCATTGGTATTGAAGGAAACCCTTGGTTGGATTTGCCAAAAAAAAAGAGCAGGTCTGGGGTTGAGACGAATAAAGGAGTGGAATTGTGCCTGTTTCCTCAGACACATGGCATATCTGTTCTAGACATAATTCCCTATGGTAAAATGGTGCTTTCAATATCTCATTAAGAACAAGTGCTTCTGGACCTTAAAGATTCCTACTATTTGCTCCTGGACATGGAGGAAGCTCTTGAGCCTTAGGGTAGTTGCTAGGCCTTGATCAAGCATGTTATTGGTGATGGTGATCACACTTTCCTTTGGCATGACAATTGGATTCCTCAAGGATCTCTAAGTCTTATTTTTGGTCCTAGAACCATGGCTAATTCAGGCCTCCCTCTTAAAGCTAAAGTCTCTCTAGTTGTGCAGCAAGGTCTTGACTCTTGGCCTTTTCTAGCAGCTCTTTATCCCAACTTTCAGCCTAAGTTGGGTCCAGATCAGATCCTGTGGACTGTAACCTCTTCCTCGACTTTCAAGGTCGCTGTCACCTGGAATGCAATGGAATGCAATAAAATCATGAGGATCATAATCAGATTAGCCCTCTTTGTCCTATTTGCAATCTCCATAATGAGGATCATAATCACCTCTTCTTCAGCTGTCATTTTTCAAGGTGCATATGGCAGCAAGTATGTCTTCTCAGTGGCATCTCAAAAGTCCCTCAGTCTTGGAATGCTGAAGTAAATTGGCTTTTAGGGAAGTTTGGAGGCAAATGTTTCCCTAGCATTATAAGGAGGATAGCTTGGGCAGCCATGGTCTATTATATTTGGCAAGAAAGGAACTATAAGGTGTTTCAAGGTATCCAAAGGCCCCCTGCTTGTGTACTTCAGAAAATCATGTTTGATATTAGGATCAAAGGCTCCCAATTCTCAATGTTACGCCTTCTCCATTAGCTACTGCTCTATGCCATTCTTGGCAGCTTAGTCCTAGTATTTTTTCCTGTTGATTCTAGTTCTTTGTAGCTCTTCGTAGGTTTTAGCTTCTCATAAAATGGAAGCAATGCCTTCTTATGTTTGTAACCCTTTGTCTGTGCCTCTAATAATATTTTGGCTTACCACAAAAAAAAAAGAACACATCTCAACATGTGGCTATATATCTGCATGCATACGTAACAATAAATGGAGACACGTGCTTGATATAAATTAACATCATTTTCTACAAAGAAGCATTGGTCACCTTATCGGGTAATCAACCAAAGATACATTCTCAGCAATTTCATCCCACACTTCTCAAAACCAGGCACATCACATAGGAGTATAGGAATATCTTCTTTTCCACTTCCATAGGCCCTGCAAAAAGGTGTGCATAGCTTTTATATATGCCTACGGAATGCAAAGGTTAAATAAACAAGTTCTTGGACACCAGTTACGTGTAGCACAAGGGCCGAGGGCACTTCTCATCTTCGCATTGGTATATCTTTGCATCAGCATATCCAAGCTTAATAGTAATATTACGATCTCGTTCATTTTAAAAATACACAGGCTGCAAAATTATCAATCATGAATACCCTCAAAAGTTGTAAAGTAGAAATTCCAAACAAGTACTTGAAGGAGAAAACAATAGTTTGGGTCCATCCATAGGTTAATGCCATTTTCTTACTCAAGAACGGGATTTAATGTGCTCAAATCCATCACCAATGGATAACAATAGAACCAAAAATTAAACAGCAATGCCGAGAAACAAAAAAACAAAAACAGCATCCAGGTATTCAAAAGAGAGACGATGCTCATCCATAATCAGGGAAGTATTTTATGCAGAGTTTCGCCATTTCAAGAAGGCCCTCGACCAAAAAGTTGAGAAGTTAATACCAACAGGCAACAACCCACAACACAAGCTACATTTATTTGCCTTGCACAAAAACATCAAGTCAGCAATGAGGCATCATTCCATAACAGAAAATGGGGAGCGGAGCAGCATTTACCAGGGCAGCCATGTTAAACATGTAAATACTGCTTAATCCCAGTAGTATATCATCGTACAAATACAAATTGACTTCCCCAATCAGATAAAACCAACAACCAATCTGTGCTCACCTTTTGACCGATGCTACCTACTACTTGTGCTAGGAGAAAAGTTTGGGGACATAATTAACCAATTTATGGTTATTTTTAGATATCAGTTCATCGTGCTTTCATAGCAGTGATAACAACAAAGACGACACAACAATAAAGGATTATTAGGACTATTTTGTTGCTAAGTAAGTTGGCTAACTAACTGCTAGAAATCTAACTGAATAACAAAGCCTGCAAATAAAAATTCATCCACAAGTTCATGAAATTCAATATAGAAGTAAAAAGCAACTGTAATAGAGCTGAGAGCAAGCGAACAAATACCTTAACACCAGATATTGCTTCTACAACATTAGACTTGCCTCACATTTCAGGTATGCAAAAATCTCAATTTTTATCCGAATCGCATACGATTCATATTATCAGGATAACATCTTGAAGCAAACACAAACAGCTCAAGTGGATATCAATTCTCAAGTTATACCTTACAAACATAGAAGAGAGAGCAAAAAATAACATCCCAAAGTGTCATGAAGAAAGCATCCCCATGCCTCTAAAGACGGTGTTTGGACGGTTTCTACACCATTTGAAGACAACTCCTAATCTTCTTCTCTTTCGGGGGAAGGACCACATGGCAAAAGCATTTTCTGCACAGATTACAATAAGAAACAGAAAACACTAAATGCTTGACAACATCAAGAGTACTATCATCCTGATAAACGCTAATAAAAATGCATCTCTGTGCTTCATGTACTAAAAGACAGAACTACCTCAACGAGAAAAAATGTAACATTCCATGCAATCGACATGTAAATTTCTTCTTTATGCTACAAGCATGCAGTCTTATGTATGATAAGTAAGTTCTCTATCTTGATAATGTTCAACTTTTGTAGAGATGAACATGTGAGTCATATGTTGCACTACATGAAAAACAGAAACATTGTGTTTGAACATTGCACAGGCTTGCAAAACATGACTGTTGAATACGATGAATTTTAGTATGCCTCTCGATGGATATCGTTAAAATTTGTACTTAACATACAAAGGTAGAGGTTAATAGTAAATCTCTAGGTTCGTCGTTCCCAGATAATTAAGTAAACCTGTATTTTTAAGTTAGGGGCTATTGCAGAATTAGATCCTTCAAACAAAGTTCCAACTTCTATGAGTCATAGGGTACAGGGACGAACATTATTATGCAATTCACGAATACCGGCAACCAAGGGCATACTCTCGAAGTCAAAACTAAGAAGTTAGTCACAAGTAGACTTGGAGCAAGATCTCCTCGAAGATTAAAGTTCCATCCATCTTTGTGTCAATAGATTCTTAAATGACTTCATATACTCCACTAAACAACACCGAAAATCTAATACCAATATTTCAAATAAGAGAACCAAATTAAGCCCACCATCTGCAATTGCATTTCAAAATCCCACTACCAAAATAAGTAACTGATGGGCGACTATGTCACATGCAACTGCCTCAATTGATATGTTCTAAACGAATCACAAATTTGGTCATAAATTGCGAAGACATGTACATTTATGTTTAGCATCACTAGCACATGGAGTAGAGTGATGTCTCATTACACTTATTTCTAACAGTGTAAAGTATCATATCTCAAAGCACATGGCTTATACTACTTTCACCTACTTAAGCCATTCACACTCCAGGTAACAAAGGTTAGCAGCAAAACTCGGCAAGTTGGATACCATACAAGTCAGGAGAGTCAGAATAGGAAAGAAGGGGCAACTAATATGCAGCAATATGAAGTTGTCCCTCCTTATTTTTTAAAAATAAATCCACTGCCTAACTTCTTCAAATGCAACCCTGTCAGAGACGAACATAAATTTATGCACCTCAGGAATACCAGCAACGAAGGCCTTACTCTCAAAATCAAAACTAAGAAGTTAGTCATGAGTAGACATGGAGCAAGATCTCCTTGGAGATTAAAGTTCCATCCATCTCCGTGTCAATAGATTCTTAAATGACTTCATATACTCCACTAAACAACAACGAAATTATTTATTACCAATATTTCATATTTGATGGGCGGCTACTTCACATGCAACTGCCTCAATGGACATGTTCTAAACAAATTGCAACATCGACCATAAATTGCGAAGACATGTACATTTATGTTTAGCATCGCTAGCACATGGAGTAAAGTAACGTCTGATTAATCTTATTTCTAACAGTGTAAAGTACCATATCTCAAAGCAGATGGCTAACTACATCCTGTTCCCATTCCACTTGCTTAAGCCATTCACACTCCCGGTAACAAAATTAAGTAGCAGAACTTGGCAAGTTGGATGGCATACAAGTGAGGAGAGACAGAATAGGAAAGAAGACGGACAACTAATACACAACAATTGCTTTGCTCCGTACTTTGTTATTTATAAGCGTGCCCAAAGCGTAGGGCTAGTGTCGGAGTGAGCAAGTTACCGGTAAGACCGGATCGAATCCACAGAGACCGAAGGAACCGAACGTGAAATTTGTCTTGCACGTGATGGTTTTTAGCCTTGAAGCGGCAAACTATGACTTGAGATTTGGTATGGAATTCTCTCGACTTCGAGAATGACTTAAAATTGATTTGAAACTAAATTAAACTCAGGCTAAGTCTAGGGGATTTCAACGCCCATGACTCGGGTCGATTCATTTTCCTCTACGATAACCGGCTCGGAGATGTCGTTAGACATTCTCCGAACGGAAGATTTGATACTTAAACTCATTTAAACTAGAAATGGTGCTTAGCAAAGACTAGGAATTTTTGGTTCACTTGGCAAATGGCCGGGTTGACATCGCCCTAAGCATCACACGTGGCAAGGAGCGTAGCTCTTGCCTACGTGAGATCAAAGAGGTTAACGAACCCGGTCTTTGGTACGTAAAATTAATCCTAACTCTTTGCTAAACAAACGATGTATACAACATGGCGAGGAGAGCGAATCAACCGGAGTCACGGGGTGTTAATCACCCCATGACCAAGCCTACGTAAACTACTCGATCATTATGTTAGAGAACTTGACTATTTTGATAAAGGAAATAAAGAACATGACATGTGATGCTAAAAACTAATTTTATGTAGAGATCCTAAGCTTGCCTACCTCTTTAAACCTTGGAGAATTCACACACAAACACTACTTACTCGAATTTTGGAAGGAAAATACTAGAAATTGACTAACAAGATTTAACCAAAGAAAATAGAAACAAACTAGATTAATGGAGAGAGACAACAAGTAGTAACAACATTAAACCTTAGCAAATTAACCAAACCACAAAGCTTACATGAGTTTTTGAAGAAATAAAGCTTCAAACTCCTTCAACAATGGAGGAGAGAGAAGAGAGCAAAAAACTACAAAAAGGACTAAAGTAAATAAAACTAGGAGAGAGGAGAGATATATACAAAGTAGTCTTTCTCTCTCTCAAACTATCCCAAAAGTGGAAGTTTCCATAAGTGGTAAGTGAAAAAGGTGCTTCAAAAAGGCTTACTGGGGCAAGTGGATCGATCCACCTAGGCCAAATTTACCCCGTTCACAAGGTGGATCGATCCACCACCGAAGGTGGATCGATCCACAACCCTCTGTTCAGCTTTTGCACCAAGTGGATCGATCCACCATCAAAGGTGGATCGATCCAAGCCCCTTTTTTCTCATGCCTTAGCACATTTCCTCATCACCCCTTGGCCATTTCGTGCTTCCGAACTTTCTTCGTTGCACCTCAACTCCTCGTGGGGCCTTGCAAAGGGTGATTCTTGGTCTCGTGTCCTCTTGGATACTTCCGGATTTCACCGGGAGTCTTGTGAGGCTTGGACACGACGTTAGCCTTCCGGCTTGGGCTTGTGCTCTTTTTGACTTCCCGAGCCTTAGCCATATCCTATTTCTTGGCTCTCGAGGCTCGGTGGTCGAATGCCATGGGGCACGTGGCCCTCGGATCCTTGGAATTCATCCCGGAGCCTTCAAACGCGCTTTATTCCTTGGTTTTAACCTGAAACTACAAAAACACGCTTCGCGCAACATCAATCATTTCAAGCGCTAAAACGCGTGCGTGTGTGAACTAAATGAGCAAAATGAGCCCTGATATGTACAATATTTGGGGCTCATCAGCAATACAAAGTTGTCCCTCCTTTTTTTTGAAAAATAAATCCACTGCCTAACTTCTTCAAATGTCAAACCATGTCAGATGACTCATGGGTGAGATTGAGATGTGAAGAATTTTGAAATCAATTCGCTGGTTTTCTTCTCTTCCCTCAGTCACAAAAAATGAAACCATCTACTGAACCCAATTTTCACGATATCTAATCTCCTCTATCTACCTACTAAAGAAACATGCAACCAAAATGAGTACTAATCATAATGTTTTTCTTTAAACAAGAATCATGATTAATCTGCAATCCACCCACAGGACCTCCACACCAAGCTTCACAAGGAGTGGGATATAGAAGCACGAGAATGGAATTTGATAGGCGAACGCAACACATGACGTCTGTCTCAAAGCAAATATGAGTTCGCACCACTTTCAAAGCACTTTCACGAGGAATAACTAAGGAAAATATTATCATCAATAATCACATGAAATAAGGGCTGCCAAAAGGAGCATATTGTCATTTCAAACAGAGAAGTATAACAATGACAAGTATAATATGTTCCGAACCTGCATAAAGTTTAGCGTTCTCTTCCAATTGATTCATTTTCTGCCACCGCAAAATAGGCTAGTATAGGGTAGTGCCCAACATATGAAGCATAGCTGTCCCGTTGGACATTCACAGCCCATTCACTGGATAACAACATACCAAGACGTAAGAAGTAAGAACAACAAGCTATAAAAACAAAATGTAAATATTGTCAAACCACTAAAGGACTCAAGGATATTACAATCTATGCAAGTCTACATGCCCAGTTCCAACATATTTAGCTTGCAAATGCTCAAGCTGAGAGTTGATATTAAATCTGTCACTAGCCTGCATGATAGAGATCAGATCAACCACAGTTACAATGGAAAACGAATGTTAAACCTGAAGCTAATACAAAACCAGAAGAAACCCACAATGTAGATATTACCGGTCCGAATTCTGAAAGAAGGAAACAGAAAAAAAACGTAATACCCATTTTCATCTTTTATTTATGGTCCCTTCTTCCTTTACTGTATTGACTTATGATTGCAAGTTCATTAAATAAACTGAACCCTACAGAGACAACCGTTCTCCAATTTGTTCACCGTTTAACTAGAACTCTATGGTTATCACCACTGTTTTGATAAGCTAAAAACTCGCACGCACAAGAACATCTCACGCAGAAGTCCAAACTCACATAGTAACTTGAACGAACCACTAGCCCAAAAAAATCCACCAAGGCAAATTACCTTAAGTAATAAGTACTGGGAAATGCTAATCCTTGACAAATCACATCAAAAACTGCATATTCCGAAACATTGATACACCCGCGTTCCAAAATGCAAATTTACCAATCTCTAAAAAATTTGGAAATAGCTAAATTGGTAGTTCTAGTTTTGGCAATGGAAAATATCAAAAAATGGCAACTTGCTCCTCAATATGTAGTTTGTACGAATAATAAGAACCATAAAGTTATTTTATAGAGTGTATATCACTTGAAAGAAGTGCATTCTACTTTGTAATCTATAGGAGCCTACCGCTATAAGCCACAATCTGGCATGTGGTTAACCGGACCCGGGGATCTTGTAGGGAGTATCCGGACCGTCCGTCTCAGCAATCAATGGTTCAGATTCACAGATAAGCTCTTAGCGGTCAAAGCTAACAAACCTATCCGAACCATTCAAAACACTTTTGGACGGTCTAGAGGCTCCCTACAGGGCTCCTACAGGCTCCCCAAATCCGTGGTCAACCACATCCTCTTCGCGTTTACCAGCGTTCCTTTACTAAGTAAAATAGGCCAATTACCTGGTGTGGCTAATATAGTAAATCAAACCCAATACTACATATACTTCCACAACACTAGAATTTTCGAGATTTATCCCTCATTTTCTTTCTACCCAAGAGCAGCTAAATTGCCGGAAATATGTATCGAAAGAGAAATCAACGAAAACCTAATACGCAAATTGAACAAATTGCAGCACTAGATTAAAGAGCAAAGAAAATTTCAAAAACTTCTCGGATTTGAAGAGTGCGGTGAGCTATTTAACACCTTAGGGTTCAGCGATCAATAGACAAACTGATCATTCGAGACGAAAACTCAATAGACAAACTTATCATTCGAGACGAAAACTGAAGACGTATTCAACCACATATACTTGTATACATCGAAAATCAATTGTTTTTACACTTGTGTGATGAGTTATTCAGGGTTTTTGGACATTGATAGTATAGGCTCAAAAACAAAAGATACGAAAAGTGAAGAAAGCTACATCAAAATCAATTGTATCAATGGATAGTATATATACGTACCTGCATCGTTGTCAGCTATGGCAAGAGAGCTCGGTTCGTTGAGACTCTATATATAGGTTTATCTGCTAAAAATGGGTTTGATCCAGTGTAGCCAAATCTATTTTCAGAAAATAAAATTCACTTAAATCATCTTCGATTATGTACGATTCAATTCTCGATTGACATGATTCTTATATTCTTAACAAGAGCTACAATATGAACTCTTTCGATCCTAGTAATAATCATGTAATGAATCACAATCGAACAATTACTCGACCTCCTTCCAGTTGAGTAATTCTCTGATAAAAATGGTTCGATCGAACGTGGTCAAATCTATTCTCACCAAAACAAAGTCACACAAATCTTCTCAGATCATGCACTAATAACATCTAAATTTGTATAAAAATTAACGAGCATTATCTTACTGATAAGATATAAAATTTGAACAGTTTCGTTCACATAGATACTCCTGGAATAAATCTGGAGTGACAAATCTCACTGCTGGAAGCTTCAAACGGGTTCCGACGTCATTTTGGTACATGCCGCAGGTTCAACCCGAGGCATGTACCAAAAACGACGTCGTTTTGTATAACATAGGCTATCAGCTATCTTATACATGCCCCAGGTTTAACCTGCGGCATGTACCAAAAACGACTCCGTTTTGTATAACATAGGCTATCTCATCCAGCCCGACCCGCCCAAAGTGGATCTCATCTCCAATGGTCCAACCAATTCAACCGCCGCCAACCCTAACACCAAACGGGCATGAATTTTCTTTGAACAGATTCTTGCCTCACATTTCAGGTATACAAAAATCTCAATTTTTATCTGAATCGTATACGATTCATATTAGGCTATCGATTTGATCATTTCATGTTTCCTACTTCAATTCAACTCGATCTTCTTTGTGGGTGCTTGAATTTTATTTTATTTTTGGCAATTCTTGTTATTATCGAATGTCTTTATTCCTAAAACTATCAATTTTCCTTTCTTTAGATTTAGATTTAGATGTTCTCCCATGGAGTATCGATAGTATTTGGATAAGTTTTTTTAGTATGGGAATTTTGAAGTGTAAAGGCCCTGTGTTCTGGTCGATTCTATCAGAACAGAGCTCGATGAGGTGCTTTGGTTTTTCTTATCAAGGATGAAAACCACTTGCCAATTTGGCAGCCATGGATATCCTTTTTTCATTCCTCGTCACCCAGTAATTTTCACCCTCAAGCTGTTATTGAGACGTGTGATTTTAGATGGTTTTAACTGTTTGGCACAAAACTGTTTGCCTGCTGTAATTGTAGTTTGTGAGAGTTAACAAATTTTGATTTGGTCCTGCATGGATCTCTCTCTAACAAGTTTCTTAATTCTAGAATGACTTCAAATGCGTTTCTCTTTCTTTATTCTCACATTCCCCCTCACTTTCTAAATTCCACTATGTCATTTCTTTTCTGCTTCATTTGTAGCATACCGTGCATGCTCACATATGCCTCATTTCTGTTCTATAGATATTTTCTATGGCTTTGTAGTGGATTTTTGTCATCCTCGTTATATGTGAATGGAATTCACGAGCTCCTAGTATATGGTAAGACTTTATAGTAAATATCAATGTGTAACATGGTGTTTTTGAGCTGCGCTTTTGGGCTAATGTGGATTAGTAGTTAATCATTATTAGCATGTTGTCTTATTATCCAAGTATGTTTTGATTTGAAGCTTATCAAGAGTTCATTTCCATGACTATTTGAAATCCTATGAAGGGCGGCCCCAAAATAGCGACGGGCAATCTTATATGAACTTCCGCTCGCTGGGTAAGGCTGCATACATCCAATCCTTCTTCTAAACTGCCAAGTGCCAATAGTGGGAATCTCGCACATTAGGTAGTCCTATGATAACTGAAATCTCATATGAACTTCCCTTAAAGTTGAAAATTTGAAGGTAATTATAATTAGTTTTAACTACGGAAGCAAAAACATTTTGTGATTATTGGAAATTTGTCTTTATCCTATTGTTTGGACATTTGTCTGGAAGCTATTTTGAGCTCCATCTTTTGGACCTTTTTATCATTGATAGCAAATTTTGGTATTTATTACTTATTAGCATAATCATAGCAGTGGTGTGACGCTTTTAATAAAGCAATTTGTACAGTATAAGATACTTCTACTGTATAAGATTTCAAACTTTTCTTCTGGAGACTTGAGATCTTATCGAGTAAATGTGCCGGCAATCATTCAGAAACAGAAAGGCTTGCCTTTTTCTTCTCAAATTCATAAAGTGGATTTCTTTAGGAAAATTGCATACTCCTTGCAGTTAAGTCGGTTATCCATTATCCTAATTGAATAATGGCTTGTTAATGGTTTTATTTTCGCTTATTTGGTCATTTTGCTTTGATTTTGAAATATCTGGATTTGGGTTAATGTTAGATTTTCTTTTTGCATCATGTTTGTTTTACATGTACAGCTTGTAGCTTTCTTACCTTGTTTTCCACTTTTTCCTCAAGACCCGCTTGAAAATCCGTGACGGGCATGATGGAACTGAGACGTCATATGGTGATGTCCTAATCTTTCTTGACATGGTCAGATACAGGTCAAATGAGTTGTATTCAGTACATTCTTGACGCACTTCACAACCTTGTTTTCTTTCCTAATATTGAATGTTATTACTATGTGAAGTGCAGGAGATTGACACACTTTGATGTCGACACATTAGTTGAAGAAATTCTTGTGAAAGATGGCGAGTGGCTGCCTGGAACTCCCGAAGCACTAAGGGGCTTTTACATCTTTGTATGTGCTCATGAGACTAGGGATCGACGTTGTGTTTGTGGACCTGCTTCAAAGGAGTGATTGGGTTACATGGTCTTCAGGGAAAAGTGTCTGTTAGCACTTTGTCACACATTTGGGGGCTCAATTATGCAGGAAATGTGATCATTTTTGGATCACATATCAAAGGAGAAGTTTCTGGTCATTGGTAAGGACCAAGGACTTACCTTTCTTGGTTAATGTATTTTAGAAAAATGGTTTCATCATATTCTTTGATGTTAGTTGAAGTATGAGAAGAGCTTTGCTTTTATCATAGATCACTTTGTGTATATCTATAATGTTGTTTTATTTTCCTTAGTTATGGATATGTTACCCCAGAAGATGTACCTGTCTTGGTCGAACATCATATTGGGAAAGGAGAAACCGTTGACTCTCTTTGGAGGTAATGTTCTTCCTTGTTTTGTGGCATTGGAACATGGTTACCATTAGAGTAGTTGTCCACGCGAGCTTTATTGCGTATTAGGATCTCAGCAGAATTTTTGTTGGCATCTACAATTTGAATGACCCGCTATACATCTCTAATAGTGTGAACAAAGATAAAACTGAAGTTGTGGGATGTGCAAGTCATGTATGTGTGTGAGTGCACTCGAAACAATTACAAAATGACTCATTGTTCATTTGTTGCTGCTGTATCATTCTGTATGGTAGCTTTGTATGAAAGTTCTGTTTCTGCCACATTAATCTATATGTACATTAACTTTTGCAGGTAATCACAAAGAAGTCTCGTTTAGCTGCACAGGTAAAATACCTTTTGTGTTGCGGACTCTGTGTGAACATATCTGCATATTCTTGAAAGTCTGAATTCATTGTGAATTCTCTAGAGGGAAGATTTGCGTAGAGTAATGGAGTTGCTGTCTCTAAGGAATTTTATGCAAGGAATCTACTCATCCATTACCGCTGGGATGTGGAGAAGTTGCTTGTGGTCCTTGTGGAAAAGGGAAGACCTTTCTTGTCTGATGAAGCTGGTGTGACTGTAGTGGAATAACATGATCTTAATTCATTTCCATTTGCTACGGTGCCATGCAATATTTGCATTGAGGATGTACGTGGTTTATCCCAATTTTAATTACCAAATCACACAATTGCTTATACCTTTATAACTTTGTTCTTTGTATGTTTTTTCAAATGAAACTAACCAAGATAATGGGGAGTGGATAATAAGGAGGAGAAACCAATATGTGAGGAAATGCAACTTTCTTGTTCCATCAAGAAAGCGACTTAAATCTTGATTCTTACTTCTCCAAAACCTATGTACAGTCACATGATACCTTGATGTACTGTCCCTTACATGTTGATTTCTGTATACCTTCTTCGGCATAATTGCTAGTAGGGAAGTGTGAAATACCGGTAAGATGGAAGCAAAACTCTTTCGATTTCTCAAGCTCGTGGGCATTGGTTTTAAAGTTAGAGCTGAAACAGAAGGCCGCTTAGAAAAATCAGTATTTATTTAAGCAGAAGGCCGCTTAAATAAATACCTAACTCATTGGGTGGAGACGAAAAATGCGTATTTATACAGCTCGTATATAGAAACCAGTAACTTGTTGGTTGGTGGTGGGTGGGCAAAATGGAATCATAACGGCTAATTAATATTGGACCGGAGAATGCAAAATCCAAAAATTACTCCCCGATAATCTTTTTGAATTCTATGATCCAAACATGCACTTTACAGAATCTCAACAAAATAATATAAGAAAGCAATCTATGATCCATAATCCGGAATCTAAAAAATTATTGGCTCCCAGCGATCTCCTTAGTTAAGCTCACATTGGCAGAATGCAGGGTTAAAACGAATGTGACTACTTATGAATATGGATTCCAACTCTTCCTTGGATTGGAAAATTTTGCACTTTAGCCAAGCATGCCACATCTTCTGTTTAAAATCAAGCTAAGTTAAGCTCTGGGTTAGAACAACGCAGAAAAGGCCAAGACTTTGAATACAGGAGTCAGATTAGGACTAGCGAAAACTACATATCTGTTTCATTGGTTGTGTTCTGGTGATGATCTTAGCATTGTGGCAAATCTTCTGGAGGAGGTTCTATGCACTGCAATTCCCCAGCTCCATTCTCAACCACAAATGCCATGGCCAGACCCCAAGTGAGATGAGCATCTATGTGACAGTGCATCAACCAAACTCCTGTTTTAAGACCAGGTAACAACTATACAAGTCAATTTACAATTACAACCACTCAATTATATGAGAATTATCATGTTGATTATGATTTATTACCTGGATTATCGGCCACAAATCGGATGGCTGCCCACCCACCGACAGGAACAACTATGGTATTTCTACTTGGCGGATCAATGAGGTTGAAATTTGCAGTATCTTGATTAGGGTCAAAGTTACCAAAGCCTTGTCCAACTATATAGAATTGGTATCCATGAAGATGGATGGGGTGGGCCTCCGTCAAGAAGATACCTGTATCTTGTAGCACTACTTGTACTTTCGAACCAAACTTCACTTTGTAGAGCTTTGTCCCAGCAATAGGTTGCCACAATGCACGACTAACATTGCCTGTATAGTCAAACTGAATTGGTGGAACAGGTGGGAAGTCTGTCGTGAAGACCCCGGGTATTCCTTGGTAGTAGGCTTGGAGCAAGGAGGCTTGTGTTGGGAGTATAAAAGACACGTTGTTCATACTAGCGGCAAAACGGGTGTTATTTGGCCCTTGACATTGAGGACCAGGAGCACAGTTGAAAAAACCTAACCCCACTGTGAAGAAAAGGTTTTCGTCGATCTCTTTGGGCATTTTCACACTAGAAGTAGAAAGACTCCTAAACTGGGCATTGAATGCAGTCACAGTGGCTGTATCATTGTAGGCCGGTAATAGGGGTACCACTGGTATTGAAGGAAACCCTTGGTTGGATTTGCAAGGGGTGGCTATGTAGTCAAGGACTGCAGTGGTGGTGGTGTTGTCAAATGGTGCGTTTTGGGCACTGGCATAGGCACGTGCCGCCATGTAGTAGTATCCGGGGGTCTGATCGGCAGTGAGGAGGACGTTTGTTGTCTGACCAGGTCCCAGCATGATGGTTCTGGTTGTGAAAGGCTTGTGGTAAGCGGCATCGGCACCAACTACGGTGAGTTTGTGGTTGGCAACCATGAAGAAGAGTTGTTGATTGAGTGCGGCATTTATTATTCTAAGAAGAACTGTATCACCAGAATCCACAGTAAATTTCACAGTATCTGCATTGCATTGTAAATATATGTTAGCTGCTTGGAGTTGTTGATTCGATGAAACTGATATCACCTAACTTCCTCAACCACTTAACCTCGTGGAGAATCCACGTACAAAAGGTAGTATGATTTAATGGTGTTAGGACTTGGCAAGAACAGTGCAAACCTTGGCTGGAACATCTGTATAGATCTCCAGGTTGACCATTTATGGTGTATGCATCGGAAACAGCTGGAGCTGCACCTGTAAACATCGCCTGTTGTAGAACATTAATGGGGTCATTGTTCCACCATTCACCTGTTATTCACCGTCGAGAGTCTTGTAAGAACATCTTGTGTTAATTAGACTTTGGGTATTGAAAGAGGGAGGAAAGGGGCTTAATATCTCCTATTTACCAAGCAGAATGGGGATCTCCAGCTTCGGCTTCTCGAAAGGGTATGAAGTACCCAATTTGGGATAGATGATGAGAGCTCCAAAAACAGTTGCTCTAAGCCATTTGCTGTGAGCATGCCACCAGAGTGTTCCATCCTGATTTTGAATTGTGAAACGGTATGTGTAGGTGCCTCCCGGTTGGATCGGACACTGAGTCACGTACTCGGGGCCATCTGCCCAAGGCGTTCCAATCTGTCGTACACCATGCCTGGTGAAATTGAAGTTGCAATACATTCATGAAGATAATAGAAGGGTCAGTATCAATTGGCTAATTCGGTTTGTACAATATGCAGCCATGAACTTAAGTTGTATGATACTGAAAATGACTTGATTATTTATTTCCAGTGTATATTGCATGATATATCCAGATTATATTCTGTAAGTTGTTCAGAAATGTATGTGAAATTAAATGAATTACGGTAAAACACGAAATTTCAATTTCCCAAGATATCATAAAAATGGAGCATAGATGAGTTTAAATTGGGGAAGGGTGTTAATATGTGTCGAGTGTCCGACACTGGGTACTTGCATACATTTAGCAGATTCCACGTACCATATTGCATGATTATACATATTAGAATGCAAAAAAAAAAAATTGAGCCGTTGTAAACATGTGATTACCAGTGGATGGTGACATTGTAACGCGCACTGTTCGTAACTTTGACAACAAGAGAATCTCCGTCTCGCACTTCAAGTGTTGGACCTGGATATTGGCCATTCACTGTGATAATATTATGGGGTCTGCATAACCTCTTCACTGTTGTCTCTTGAACCTGTTTGAGTGCAGGGGCATGTTAATATTCGAATCAAAATCACTGCAGAGATTAATAAGAAAGATGAAAACATACAACAAACTCGTGGTAGTGAATTTCCGCGTTAGCAAAGGAAGCAATCAAAGCGAAAGCAACAAGGCTGAGGAATAGGCTATTGCTCCATGGATTAACATAGACATTGTAAGCCTCCATTTTTTCTATCTCCTAAGCCTGCTATCGTATTTTTTAGTTATAGTTGCTGGTTAGACTTTCTGATGGTGCTGCCATTTATGCAGCAGTTGCTTTACTAATTGTTAAAAAATAGTTATGAGTCAACAGGGAGATAACAAATCTTAGGGAACTCAGTTGAACCATAAACAGGATTTGGTGCACCCACTAGCTCTATTAAATGCTAAACAAAGGAAGATGTGGCAAACAAGGCTGCACAATAGCTAGGGTGCAGATCACCTCCCTTTCTGCTTATACACACTACCTCACACAACAAGCAAGTGCTACTTTCGCGGGTTTGTTTTTTTGAAAAGGAGTCAATTCCATTCATATAAAAGTCCGAAGGCAGTAGATTTCATCACAATATACAGGATTGAACCAAAGCTAACAATATCAAGACGCGAGCACATACACTAGCGGGTTTGTGATATCACCGAAAACTAAGGGTTCCCCCCCCCCTGGCCTGCAGGACACTGTATTATAATGCTTTAACGGATATCGCATCTATCCTGGGTTGGTGTTGACATTAGTGATTTGTATTATTTCCTTTTTTGAGTTTTTGACTACAAGCTTAGCTGGATAGTTATTACATTGGGTGTTTAGCAGTTCAAATAAGGATACTGCCATATGAAGATTACGTTTACAGTATTGAGGGAGATACGGAGTCAACGGTGCTGGATTTGTGGAGGGGGTTAACTGAGAGACAAGAAAATGATAGGGTAACTGATTAAATAAATTACTAGCTTCTTCACTTAATTATATTCTTGTTTTTAACTTTAGTTGTTTAATTCTGGATTATTAAGGTTTCTGGGTGGTTGTTATTCAGAATTCTGCATGTTCAACCATCGAGTTCAAACTTGAAATTCTGTAGGATAACATAATAAAGGAGCTCAAACAAGCCATAAGACAAGTAACCGAGATGAGGAATCAGAGTAGTGAAGACGCACACAGACATGTATAAATATGCATGTAAAGCAGGGGTGACCCAACCTGATTGGAGGTTCAGGGCTAAATCTTAATGTGAGGCCTTTTAAAATTTTAAGTATCAATGTTACAAATTTTATTCTAATATTTTTTTTATTTCATATCAAAAGATCAGATATCTTGCTTTTTGATATGATAAAAAATTACTAATTATATCAAATTTCTATCATCTGCAACTCTATTATTCTACGTAGACTGCGAAATATATGAAGAAGAGAGTCATCAATGCTTGCACACAAAAAAAAAAAAAAAAGGTATGCAGATGGGGTACTATATGAAGGCCTTTTTAATCTTTTTTTTTTAATCTGAACAGAAAACTGCTGAGATAAATGGAGAAGTAGGCCCCCTTTTTTAGTTTTTTAACCTAAATGAGGATTTTGTTTCAATGAAAGTAGTTTTGAGAAATCAAAATTTGTAGTACTCATTTGTGTAATGTATGAAAATTGAGGCCTCCCAAAATTGGAGTCCCTAGGCACTGGCCTTAATTGCCTAGTGCTTGGACCGGCCCTGAGATAAAAGTGATGCATGTGTTATGCTGACAAAAGGAGACCCGGGGCCTGTGTTCCTGTAGCGCTCAACCCTAACCCTGTCGTCTATCTCAGCAATCAATGATTCAGATTTTATTCTTCCTTAGAAGAGTCTTAGTAAAATCCGACCATTAAAAACACTTTTCGACTGCTGGAATTGGGGCGCTACACCATGCAACGCGGATAGGGACGTAGGACGCTAGCGACCCCGAATTCGACAAAAGGTAATATTTAGTACAAGTGATTGGTAGATGTACTTGGCAACAAAAAGTAGGCTTGGATCCGCTTAAGCTTTGCTCCCTAATTACTGGTTTTGTAAACAGATTAGCTGCAATCAAGGCACTGATTAGCCTTGAAGTCGTCGTCAAAATGAGGACAGTTTGATTAGATTCTTTCCAATCCCAAATCAACGAATTCTATAAATTGGTTTCAACGAATTCTACGACTTTAAATTGGTTTCAACGAATTAGGTGGCCTACCAAGAAAACATCATGCGATAAAAAAAAAAACACACACACACACAAAATCAAATATTGGGAATACTTATAAAGAATGGTAAGAGATGCTTTTGCACTGTAATGATTTTGTGCTAAAGGTTAGATCGTAGAAATAATAACCATATGCATATGGAAAATTCTACAATCAACCCACTGCGGAATTGGGGATAACGTAGTGCGGTGCCGTGTACGCGATCAACGGCTCGGATTTCATCTCGGAACTTGCACGATCCTGAGATGAAATCCGAACCATTGATTACTGAGATCAATGGCTCATGTGCCGCACTACACAGATTCACCCACTTGGCTGTTGTTAAGGTTTGAAACGTGAGAATTCTGGTGCAAGAGTTACTCTTCCGTGCAAGAGTCTTGACTTATCGTCAGCCTAGTAAATGACAATAGAAAGCCTGTATTCATATATGTAAACAATAAAAAAACGATAATACCAAAACTTTAATGCATAAAAGGCTCATACCATATAAATCGTAGAAGTATTTTATGCACTACAAGTTTTAGAACAGTCTTGTCAATGTCGTCATTAACAATAATAATAATAGGAGTAGTTTGACAAAGGCATTCTATTGATTTGTAATTAAAATTAAAAAAAAAGAAAAAAAAGAAGTACAAACTGAAATAGATCACTCATTGCCTATAGCTATGCTTACAAAGCCATGTAACATAATATGGAAACGATATGAAAAAAGAGATTAAGAACAGGCAATTTTTTTTGATAGACTGGTGAAAACTCCAACTTTAATCTATGGAAACCATAGTGGTCTGTTTGATTATCTCAGCATGGAGGCAGATCAGATGGAGGAGGTTCAACAGACTCCAATTCCCCATATCCATCTTCAACAATGAATGCCATAGCCAGACCCCAGGCGAGATGAGAATCTATGTGACAGTGCATCAGCCAAACTCCTGTTTTCGACACGGTAAATAAAAATTATATTTCAAAATATTTAATTGCAAGATAATAACTTGAACAGTAGAAGAATTGATTGCCATTTCTTCTATTTTACCTGGATTATCGGCTTTGAATCGGATGACGGCCCATCCGCCAACGTTAACATCAATGGTATTTCTCTGTGGTGGATCAACGAGGTTGAACTTTGCAGTATCAGTTGAAGGATTAAAGTTACCAAATCCCTGTCCAACGACGTAGAAATGGTAGCCATGAAGATGAATTGGGTGGTCCTCGGTCGAGAAAATCGCTGTATCTTGTAACACAATTTGAACGGTAGAACCGAACTTCATCTTGTGAAGCTTAGTCCCGAAGGTTGGTTGCCACAATCCTCGGGGGACGTTGCCCGTGTAGTCGAATTTCACCGGTGGAACCACCGGGAAGTCGGTAGTAAAAACGCCGGGAATATTTTGGTAATAAGCTTGGAGTAATGAGGTCTGTCTAGGGAGCACAAATGAGACGTTGTTCATGGAAGCTTGGAAACGGGTATTGTTGGGGCCCTGGCATTGGGGTCCAGGGGTACAATTGACAAATCCCAACCCGACGGTGAAAAACAGGCTCTCGTCGATCTGAGTGGGGACTTCGACCTGGGAAGGGCTTCTGAATTGTGTGGTGAATGCAGTGGCGGTGGCTGTATCGTTGTTGCGCGGTAATTGTGGTAAAATTGGTCTCGAGGAAGGGGCCGATTTGTATTCGAGAATCGCGGTGGTGGTTGTATTGTCGAATGGCGCATTTTGGGCGGTGGCGTAGGCTGAAGCAGCCATATAGTAGCGGCCTGGGGTTTGATCGGCGGTGAAGAGGACATCGGTTGTTTGACCAGGTCCGACCATGACGACCGAGGTTGTGAAGGGCTTGGTGTAAGCTGCATCCGCGGCAACTACGGTGAACTTGTGGTTGGCTAGTGCAAAGAAGAGTTGTTGATTGAGTGCAGCGTTGATGATTCTGAGGAGAATTGTTTCCTTGGAGTTGACAGAGAATTTCACAGTACCTGTTTCAGAATTCAGCATTATGTCAGTGAATAAAAATACTAGGATACCGAGCTAGGGGTACCGATTGTTTCGTACCGAAAATGTACAAAGTGGTCTGCGGGGCCCACTTTTGCGTCCCACGCAGACCCCTTTGTACATTTTCTGTACAAAACGCACAAAATGGGTCGGTACCTTTATCTTTATCGATTTGGAACTACTATATGCGAATTTAACGTTATCGGTTTTTAATCAGTTGTGCATACCTTGACTGGAACAACTGTATAAATCACCGGGTTGACCATTAATGGTAAATGCATCAGACACATTTGGAGCTGCCCCAGTGAAAAGTGCCTGCTGAAGGACACTGATGGGGTCCCTATTCCACCATTCTCCTGTTCGTCGTAATCATCCGAATGGCAGTTAAATCAGTTACTCAAAATTAGGAGGGAAAACTTGTAATGAGAAATTAGTGTTAGTGATTTTACCAAGAAGAATAGGGAGCTCAAGCTGGGGTTTTTGAAAGGGGTATGTGGAGCCCAGTTTAGGGAGGATGATGAGTGCTCCATAAACAGTGGCCCTTAGCCACCTGCTATGAGCATGCCACCAGAGGGTTCCCTCCTGATCTTCAATTGTGAACCGGTATGTGTAAGTTGCTCCCGGCTTGATCGGACACTGAGTCACGTACTCCGGGCCATCTGCCCATGGCGTTCGCATCTGGCGAATTCCGTGCCTGATAATTGCGTTAGTTAGATACCAGATTTAAGATAGAAATGTGATGTGACTAAACAAGCTGTAGCAACGGGTGATTGGATCAGAGCTGAAACATTGCGCGACTTACAGTACGCAATGGGGCATAAGGAAACGGGATCTCGGTGCAGAGGATCCCGTGCCCTAAGACACCCTGCTACAACATGGGACAATAGACTAAAGCCCACTTATTGGTTAGTGAATTATGCGAAGTGCATTGAGGTTATACATCTTCTGTTGTTTTACTCAAATTGGTTAATGTTTACCAGTGGATGGTGACATTGTAACGAGCACTGTTGTGGACTTCAACAACTAGCGTGTCTCCATTCCGTACTTCCAGTGTTGGCCCCGGAAACTGCCCGTTAACCGTGATAATGTTGTGGGTACCGCACAGCCTATTCACTGTGGTTTCTTGTACCTATATCATCGCCCGGAAAAACAAAAAGAATGTTATATGAAAACTTGACTCATTAAGTTTGTAAGAGAGGAAGAAGACATACGTCGAATTTGTGCTGATGAGTTTCTGCATTTGCAATTGAAGCAATTGCAGCAAACCAAAGTACTCCCATGCAGATTTTGTAAGCCTTCATGTTTGATGCTTTGAAATTCTCTTCTTCCTATGACCTTTTTGTTTTGGTGATTCATTACAACGGACCTGTTATTTATACTGTATTAAGGAGGCGTGGAGCCTAGAAAATGTGACTTTAATAAACCATAAAAAAACTAGTATTTTTTAAAAATTGGTTGATTGACAGAGGGAGACATTCTTAGGCCCTTTTAGGAGCTTAGAGCAGGAGTCAACAATGAGATCAAACTATAAGGAGGAGTTGGTGCACCCACAACCTCCATGAGACATTTGAGAGAATTTGCAGTCAAGTTAAGGGGTTTAATGTGTTTGTAAAGGGATTTGTGATTAAGATAGCAATCACCGATTCGTGCTCTAAAAAGTTTCTTTTGTTTGAACAATGCTAGGTACACAGATTAAGACACATAAGATGTCCACAACTGTGTACGTTGACCCCTTATTATTTTGTGACATCCACGTGCATCAGACAATTTCGAACACATCTGTATTTGGTTATGTGCATCAAAAATAGTACTATCACTGACTTTACAATCAGTTGAATAAACATTAAGCCTGAGAAGCATTCAATCTTAGGAGGTGCATCAAACAGGTACCAAAAGTACAAAAAAGTTACTAACATTTTTCCATTTTCTTTTTGAAGTTTATGTCAAGTTCTCAACTGCTAGTTCAAAAGTCACTAAACTAGCTTATGTAGGACTAGGGTGTTCTTATTTCGTTTTGTTTAATCCAGCTTTTGAAAACATGGGACAGATTAGTTACTGAGGGTGTTGAATTTTGGTTTAGGTTTGTTGGACTGAGGTGAAGGTCTTTTTTGCTTTTGCTTGTTGACTTCCTTCCCTGTTAGTAACATTTTGAAAATGACAAAAACTTTCCGACGGGAAAAATAATGAGAATGACCTCGAGACGACGCGGCTATCGGTGGCTATTTCTCCCGGAGATAAATATGGTTTTAGGAAATGACCCTCATTTTTTAAATAGACAGTCAAGATTTTTTCGAACCATTTTCTGATTTTCATATCGCCATAAATTTTGACATCGCCGTTGCAAATTCACGCATTCCAGGAGACGGGTTTTTGTTCCCAACTTCTAACCCGAGCAACCTTCGCAACAGAAACAGCTTAATTTTAATGCTACAGTGTTTTTTTAATTTTATTTTACCACAAGATAGAAATTCCATTAAACCAAATCAAGAATTACAAACCTAAAACTAAGAAAAAAGAAAAAGAAAAAGCAGAAAAGAGAAAAAAAATACAATGCAGGAAATAAAGGAAAGAAAGAGATCGCCGTCGGGAAGTTGTCACGCCGGAAAACAAGTGGGGAGCAATAGAGGAGAGGAGAGGAGGAGCAAGTAGATGGTAGAGGGCGGTGGGGGAGGGGGAAGGGAGGCGGCCGCCAGGAGCAAACCCTAGGGAGTGGCTTCTCCCTCACATCTCTCAGCCCCTCTTCTCTTCTAAACAAGTGGGGAGCAATGCTACAGTGTGTTGAACAACCAGCTCCCATTGCAGTACTAATTGGTACGGAAGCTACTAAATTAAGGAGGAAGGGTTTGATCTTCTTAGAGGAATTCACATTTGGCAAGAACTTTCAGTGTATCACCTTTTTTTTAATGAATTAGGTATATCTCATCTTTGACTTTTTGAATTACCATTTTTTTCAGGACTATTTAAAAAACTTGAGAAGAAAAGTTCCCCTGAAGGTCAAAATAAAAAAAGAGAGAAATAAAATAAAATGCTTTCAGTAAGAAAACACACACAATGAGGGTCCCCCTACTACATAAAAAAAGGTTGACGCCCACAAAATTGACCTGTTCAAATCCCTGGATCCTGTTCAATAAAAGAAAAAGAGAAAAATGCAACAAAGAAAGAATGTGTTGGTTCTATATGAGGGCAAGGTCCACAGAAAACCGAACACGAAATGAACAAATCTGCAGTGGGTTTATATAAGTAGAAGCAATTTTACGACATATCCTCCCTAGGGACGTGTAAATTGTAGTATCAATTTCACAACATGGATGAAACAGGAAAATCAATGATACATTGCACCAAAATTTATGCTAAAAGAATTAATGTTACAAGCCTGGACAGCTGTGAAACATGCTCAAAGAAGAAACTGCATGTTTGTTTGTTGTACACTGGAACAGGAAAATCTATTCCCAAATCAAAAACAAATAAACAAACCTCCCCAAAAGGATAACAGCACTCAACAAAGATCCCACAATATGTGCCCTTCTGGCACAAGATCGTCCGAGGAAAGGAGATTAAGAAAAAGAACAAACCCATCAAAAGGTTGTTTCTCCCCCCATTTTCACACCAACTGGGTAACTTGGAACTACACAAAAGACAAATCGCGGAACTTGTGACCACTAATAGATTGTGCAAACTTTCTATACCTGCAGTTTCAGTCCCTGCAATGATTTAACTTTCGATTCACAGATACGGAGAAACTGGGACAGTACGGAACAATGCCCGGTCACTATATTTCGCGCCACATCAGCAGAACTCCAAGACTTCACTGCTTGGGAGATCCGATCACCAAGTTCTAAATCATTCATGGATGAGGAAGAAGTTTCTAGAATATCCAAAACCTTTCCTGGCCCCTCATTTTGTTCTTTTACCCGAATCGAGGAAAGTATGATTTCCACATTTCCGTCCACTGGCATCTTGATTTGCTCCCTTAACCAATTCACAACCTCCTCTAACACAGCACACACGGACTCAATCGAATCCCTGATTCCTTGAGACAGTAGGGAGTTTGTCTGTTCCGTAGGGCTAGCTTTCTTCTTCTTCTTTCCAGATGGAAGAGATGAACGGACGCAAGACTGAATTATCAGACTATGCCAAGCCAAAGGTTCTGTAACCAATTGCACTAACAAAGGTAGACTGCAGCCGGGAGAGGTAACCAAGGGTCCAACGGATCTGAGCTTCTCCAGAATATAAGTCTCTAGCAAAGAATTCACGATGTGCCAAGTACAGGGCCTACATCCATCTTTATCCGGCCCAAGGTTGTTTGAGTTTAGGTTCCAAGCATTCCAAAACACGGCAAAGTTCATCCAGTCAATCAGGTGTGAACTCAATGCCTGTCAAAATTAGAGGACTTTTCAACCCTTTTCTCAATATCCGTGTGTACGAAAAGAGCTAAAAAAAATCAAAACAACGAAGACAAATCTACCAACTCAGAAAGCTGGCACTCATCATGGTTACCCATTCTTTTGTTGCTTTCTTAGCCTATGTCAGTCTGAACCTTCACATATACCATGTTATCACATATGATTCACTACTTCGCCATGTTAAAACACGCATAGAATTGATAAGCGAACTAAAGTAAACACCATAGGGTTCCTATTGTCAACATGGCGGAATGCCTAGATGAACAAAAACACTAGCATAAAATTTTCTAGCTTCGTTTGGAACAGAAACACTGGCATAAAACTTTCTAGCTTCGTTTGCTTGATTGGACTACTAGTGAGAGAAAAATAATCTCACAGCACAAGTAATCCTATTGAAAGTACTAGGGATTAATATTACCACATGTATTGTACATCGGTATTTTGAAGGATTTTATCCGACAGTTCATTAAACTTGACTGCAAAAGTTCCAAGCAAACACGAGACATGTACTCTGTGTACCACCGAGGCACCGACACAGACACCGACACTTCGAGCATAAATTTCCAGAAAAATGGAGGGCACGACACATTGGGGACCACATTTCAAAAAGCATATATGCATACTATTATATGAATAAAACTACAAAAAGTAAGGCTCTAATTGTAAATATGCAAACCACATATACCTTAAACTATATTCATCATTATATCATTTGCGATAGTATTTAAACGAAAAGCATTTTATCATTTTTTTTTCCTTTCTAACCAATAAACCATCATCCTTCACACAAAAAATACAACTTCTGTAAGTTTTATGTAGATCCTACTATTAAGTTTACCACCCCCAACTCCGAGAGTGTCCGGAGCATTTTTAAAGTGTCCCCGGAGTGTCCAAACGGAAAATGTTGGGAAAAAAATAGGACACTGAAAAATATGAGTGTCAGACAAGTGTCCGGAGAGTGTCGGAGTCCGACACCGGTACATGAAATGTCCGTGCTTAATAGCACGTACTCTCCTTTGGATTCATAGTCCGATCCCACGCTTTGATCCGGACACACAAACAGGGCCCATACTTCCATGCAGGCTACCATTTTTCTACACATGCAACTAACCTTTGTCACTGGAACATCGCACAAGCCACAAGGAATACGCATCTCCAAAATATTATCCTCCCTCTGTTCGAAAATAAACTAGGAGTGTCTGCCTTAAAAGGTAGCAAAGATGTAATAATTTGATCACTGGCAAGAGTAAGACCTTGGGACAAACAAAAAGTGGTAGTGAAATCATACCTCTGAAGACTTCCTGCCACTTGAAATTGCAAAAAGCACTTCTATTGCATCCTGGAAAGAAAATCCCAAGAATTTCGCATAGCGTTCCAGCAAAATCTTTAGCTCTAATGATATCTTAGGGTCAAACACAGAACCATTAGCTTCAATATTTTCCTTGAGCGGCGACGAAGCACACCTCACAGACAAATAAATCATTCGAGGAAGAAGGGATCTCTTCTCAATGGCTTTTGGCATATTTGCTTCAGTTTGTTTAATATGTTGTTGCTGCCACAAAAGACTAACAAAATAAAAATGGCATCGGTGTATACAAAAGGAGCAATTTCATGAACAGATTTTGAGCATAGCACAAATACACACAGACAAAAAAGGCAAGTTGTTTGGAATCTAGGATTTCAGCAACTAGGTTCAAATGCATATAGTATCATCAACCACATAGTAAAATGGAAAATACTAGTTACCAGTACTACCCAGTGGACAGTGGTTGATATATGTGAAAATTGCTTTGAAAATCTTTTTTTTCTTTGGGGGGCATTTTGTGAGTATTATCCACTGCCACTGTAATAAAACTAAATCCAAAAGAATAGTTACTGCGAGTTTATTTTCAAGTAGTTTTTGACCTTGACAAAAGCACATCCTTGTACGAACAGAATCATTTTCTGCAATTAAAGAAAGTGCACTCTATTTTGTGCCCTACCAAGATGAAAAGCCTTCTATTAAGCTACAACAAGTGCACAGACACAATCTTCACATTATGATGCAGAATTGATAATGTCAGGTACCGGCTGAATAGCATGATAACTTTTCCAATTTGACTCAAGCTCCCTTAAGTCTAAAGTACGTAACTTGAATGTAACTCATGCAGCTGATAGACTAGCTTAGCGGGCCCACCATAGAATCCATCAAGTTAAAGATGATAAATTTATCCTACGAGTCGGAAGATGAATTTAAGAAAAGTTATTTTCTCCTACTTCAATTTTGATGAAGTATATTAAGATTTCCCACTAATGCTTCATCAAAAAACCAACTAACAAATTCCAGGTAAATAATTTGGGGCTAAATCTCCATACCTTGCTTTCTCTAGGACAGTAAGATACTCCTTCAAATGGTCCTGCAATCAAGGATAAACAGCTATTAGCCCAAATCTAAAAGAAATCAAGGAAACAAGATTTCAACTTACAAGATGAAACCTGGTTTTTTTCTTTTTAAACTTTAATTTGGGACAAGTGAAGTGGCAGCCCTGTGATAGGTACCCTATACTCACATGCATTTGATGGGATTAAACCTCACTAGTCACTAATTACAACCAAAAATACCGACTTTCGCAGAGCAAAAAAAAAAACTTCAATTTGGGGGGAGGTGTGGGGAGATGAAATCAGTAGTCAAGTTACAAAATTCTGTGTTGGCAACTTGGCATAATAATTCATATCAAAGATTCGGAATTATATCAACCTAGCAGATAATTTTTGTCATAGGTTGGTGTCCACCAAGGTCGAAACTGCAAATCCTCATTGAAAGTCAAAGATTTGCTTCCGATCTCACTTGAGACCTCGAGAAAATCAGCTCCACACTTCAAGCTTTCAAGGACACTCTAGAAGAAAATGAACAAATGTTAACTTCAAGTGAACCATGTACAAGTACCATAAAACCAAGGGCATTAAAAGCAAGTATTGGAGAAACATAAAGGAAAAAATACCTCTTCCTCTTCAATGTTATCTGCATTCCTCTTTAGTTGTAGAATTGGTGCTTCAATCTTTGCCATTAAATATTGACTGGAGCATTGTAATCTTTGTTTAAATTGTACAAATTCAATTACCTGAGATGAATAGATCGAAGCTATCACAGTTGCGTCCTATTCCGATAATCTGCTAAAGTGGCTATAGTAACTTAAAACATGGCTTTTCCTTTTTTGAGTAGGAAAAAAATGGGAGGAGTCTATCTTAACATCCCCTTGGATGCAGATTGCTGAGTAGACACAAAAAGAAAAACTACACAAGTAAAAACTGAAGATTTTAAAACTTTTCCTTTCCACTTAGCAAATACCACCGTCCCAGCTTATGCAACACCTTTACATCACAGTAAACAACCTTGCTCTCCTAAGTAATCATACTCTTCAGGAATCAATATGGGTTGGTGGTGAAGGAAAAGACATTAAGCCTGGCATCTGGTAAGGGTAAATTCAGTTATATGTACAACAAGGAAAAGGGAACAGCCTTGCCTAAGGAAACAAAGTCCTCCAAAACAACCTGGTTACCTACAGGATACTGAGCACAGGACTGTGTCAAAGCATATACATTCAATAATCTTTTTGTGAAGAGGATCCCTGAACAACTTTCTGATAAACAAATGGAGAGGGGTTATAGGGTTATAGCTTTCTTTCCATCCAACACTGAAAGTACCACTCCAGCAAGCAGACATATTTCCACTACGAGAAATGTACCTCTTGGAAAGTTACATAAATTATTGTTCCCGTCAACCATCGCATATGAAGTGGCAGAATCCCTTTCTATTGTCCACCCGTATATCATCAACCTGGGTCCCCAAACAATTTCTATGTATTTGACCCTCCTAGTAAGTGAACTTCAATTACAAACGAACCTACCTGATTCAAAAGAAAACTCCACTCTTTGCTAGACTGCACTCCTAAATCCTAATTTGTGCCTCCCAGACTCCCAAACTCAAACACGACTATGTTAGCTTCAGTTTCCAGAAAACAAGGAAAATAGAGTGAACAACGCTCCAAAAGAAGATAATCACGAATG
Organism: Gaultheria prostrata; assembly: GCA_036023075.1. Classification (NCBI taxonomy): domain Eukaryota; kingdom Viridiplantae; phylum Streptophyta; class Magnoliopsida; order Ericales; family Ericaceae; genus Gaultheria; species Gaultheria prostrata. Next base: position 5,690 of record JAXBDA010001908.1, on the reverse strand, counting down.
AAACCATTTCGTTCAGACCTGGAGTATATAGAGATTTTACTATGTCATGGGTTCATGGGTTGCACCTCCATCTCGAAAGCACAATTTCACATTTACATAGTCTCTAAAGTGCCCCGAAAATAAAGAATCCAGTGCTTATTTTAGGTCTGATGCAGCAATCAGATGGTTTGACGGGTCATAATACCTTCTACAATAATATCTCAAGGACAAAACACCACAAACAAGTCCCTGAATGCATAGCATCTCTTAATAGAGACTGGATCTGTTTTTGGATGCAAGCATGAGTGAGTCTGTGCACAGTGTGTTGAGTGAGAAAGAAAGACGGAAGGATTAGGAAAAGGAGCAAAAACCCCCCACGCAGCAACAGTTGATAGTGGAGGAATGTAACACGAAAATGATGAATGACCATATCTAGATTCTATATTCAGCAGGAAAAACTAGTTCCAAAGAAAAAAAAAAGTAAGAAGAAGAAGAAGAATCACTAGGGCAGGTCAAACAAGAAACTGCTTCAACTACTGCCTGATAGAACAACAAATATATTATCTCAAGATCAACAAAACGTCATCAAAGAGGAAAGATAAACCAAAAATTATCTCACATACTTTTGAGTAATTTCGATGGCGATATGCAAGGAAGGTAAGATCAGCAGATTCTCTGAAGTGTTCATCCATGAATTTCAGATAATCTCCCAATAGCTCACCTATGTCTACCCAAAGGGGAGATATCAACATCTGGGGTAATATGTGATGGGAAACAGTTTCTAGCAAGATATTCTTCACGTCCAAAGACTTGTACCTATACAGGAGGCAAATAGTCAATATCAACCTAAACAAGAAGCAGATGCTAGGAAATCCAGCAGTCAAGGCACTAACGTTTATATGTAACTAGCAATAGCAGAAAAAAGGATTAGAAATCAAATATCTGCAATGAAAGAGAAATCTCATCAACTCAAAGTGAAGTTGTCAAGTAATAGTACAAACTTTACCATTTATATGCTAATGAGAGGGCGCTCCAATGAGAATACAGATGCAACAATAAAATCTTGTACTGCCATACATATCTGCAAAAATGACCATTATGCTTGTTATTCCGGAAACAAATTTCCAAGGTTATAAATTATCAAATTAGTGATGGTATAATTTCTGGCTTAAAAATATAATGTTCATTTACCATATCAAGAACAGAAGAAACATCTAAGTATGGGTTCAACATCAATCCCTTGTTTTATTTGCCACAATACAAAATTGCCCAGATGATATGCAATCTGGTGGTAAATTCATCAAGATAATCTCATGAACAAAATTAAGCATCATCCATTGTACAATGAAGATCTCAACAGATCATAATAGGTACTTTGTGTATGGACAATCATGGTGGGAGTATGCTTTGAAGTACTTGTCAGTCAGAATGCTATGTTCAGATGCTCATAAGTCATAATCATGCAATCAGGCAGATGTAAAAAACCAGCATATCACATAAAATGCACAAGAAGAAAAGGAAAATAAACAGTCCCTTCATTTTTAAGGATTATAAAAGAGATCAACAAAAAGGCTTATTATCTTATTTCTGCAGCAAAACACAAACTACATCGAGATATTAAAAAACATTCTCGTCAAAAATTTCCTGGATACTGAAAAAAACACCTTCGAGAAAGCGACTGACACCGATGCACTTCGAAAATATCCCACAAAATGCTAATCTATCAAAATAGGACTTTCATAGTCAACATCAGCCTGTTAGACACTCGTCAACCAGGCACCGTATCAATCAGTGTCCGACACTTCCCTAGAGGGCCTAGACGATTACACAATAGTAGGGCTGCAAATGAACTGCACTGAGACAAACTGCTCTAGCTCTGGTCACTTAGAAGTTAAATCTCATTATATTTCCTCATGCAGACATGCTCTCTCCAACAAGTGATGATAAGTGCTAATGCGTCATTCGCCTATGTTACAGATTGCTTCCAATGAGTCCTCACAACATCATCCAAATAGATAGGATAATGGATCACTCTATGGCTCATGAAACAAACACAGTAGTTACAGTGCTATCTACACTTGTACATGATTTCATATACTTAGAATGCGTGCAATCCCTAAATCATCATACCGTTATCTATTTGCCAATAGACTCATCTTCACCAGAACTATGGCTAAGATAGAAGTTCATGGGTCTTAAAACTCAACAAAGGTTATGAAGTGAGGATCCAAATGATCAAACTGACAAAAAAAAAAGCTTTGATACGACCTTGACTTTCTAGTTTCAAAGGAATCCAGACCACAAACACATCTCATCTGCTATTCAATAAACCGCAGCAATTGGACAGCTGGGCAATACTACCAAGTCGAGTTATAAAACTCCGATTAATGGTTAAAATGACAGCAAGGCCAGAAAATAAGGAAACGACTTCTGACCTCCGTATAGTTAACCCGAACTCCAGAACCATAACTGACTCCACCAAATAGCCGAGATCCTTAGTACGCCAGAACAACTATGGCAAAGAAAGCAGATTTAAGATGTCAATAAGCCTCAAAGCTAAGAACATTATTGCACTTGAAGAAGGAGAATACTCAAAGCAACCTGACTACAGGTATTTAGCAATCTCATGTGGCAGAGAAAAGATAACAGGACATTGCCAAAAAATAAGTTCCAGATATTCAAGATGTAATATGCATACCTGAACCAAAATGTTAGCCACCATAGACAGAAGATCTTCACCATGCATACTCTCTTGCACATCCAAGTCCTTTGAAAGTGGAAGGTTCTTACAGTACATTTCCGCCATTCGCACAGCTACGCCTCCAAGTTCTGAAGAAGATCTGGAGTCAATATTCTACGGGCAAAGCGTACAGGGACAAGAAACCTTGATATTGTAAATTGTCCCCTCCATTTTTATATTTTTCCCCTTTGTACCAACGGTGAAGCTTAAAAGGAAGACGGTAATAGGCAAATTAAGCAGCAGAGCACACCAATTAAGCAGATCTACTGGGGAAATTCACTGAAATTCTGAGGACGGATATAAAAGCAAAATAATTTCAACGCCATAAGGGGTGTGATTTTGGAAAGGAATTATTTGATTTGCCGTACCGTGACAACTAACAAGTAGTTCATCAAATTATTTGGACAGGAGGTAGACTGAGGTAGTTCGGAATCCTCTTTTGAGTAAGAAATATTCAAAAGTAGGAAATAGACTCGCAGAAAATAGCAGACAGAATAGAAGGGAGACAAAAACAAAGAGAAAAGAAGAAGGCCATCCAACAAAAATCAGTTCGTTGATAATTTTTCCTTTCTTGGCTGGATGATGCAAGGGGTGAAGAAATTTCCAGTTACCAAAGTAACCACGTGTTAATTCCATTGGGCTCAGAGCCTCTGGTAATTAAGTCTCTTTATGGGCACTTCCTTCACACTACTTACACCTTTTTGCTGCAAAGGAATTAAAAGAGTGAACATCTTGTGCACCTGTCTCTTTACTTTTAGTGAATTGAGGTTGCTATCAGAGAAAAGAAACAGTATAAAGAAAAACATCAGGAAAATTCAAAAAATAAACAATAAGAATAATTTTTCCCTTTAGAGTGTTTGTTAAGTAACAAACAATTGTGAAATCTGGAATTCTCACAGCCTCAAAACCACAAAAAGGCCAAGCAATAATAACTTAACGAGGGGCCACAAATTAAGTAGCAACAAACCTGCTTAAATCTAGCTGCCGGATTCAAGGATTAATTGGATTAGCACTAAATTAAGGTTATCAACTGACCATAGGTCCAGAAGTTGATGTATAATACATTATTATTGTGAAGAAATATAAAATTAAACCCATAATGAACCAAAAGGCATACCACTTGCTGACAGAGTGAAGAAGTCACCAACAGACTCTTGAATTTTTAAAAGGGTTAGTGACTGCCCAAGCACTTTTGTTGGCATTGTTGCAGGGGGTTCAAAGGTTTCCATTAACTTCTTCAAAAGGAGCGTCTCTTTATCACGAGGTAGAGCTTGAAGAAACACCTCGACATCTGAAGCGAAGCAGGCCAAGTAACCAAACCTGTACAAAGAAAATAAAATTACTCAAAAGTCGAAGCCTGCTGCATTACTTTGCACAACAAGCATTTTAGTGAAAGAAAAATAGAACATCCCAGCACATGCTCCACATGCCTATTGCAAGTAATCGATACTGACTGGAACTGTTTGACAAAAATAACAGGTTACAAAATCAAGTTGCCACTGGTCAGTGGAAGAACTTCGTAGAACGAATAACTGTAAAGAAGGCCAAGTCACAGAATATGATAAATTTAGCTAAAAGTCAACAGCTGATTTATATTTCACCAAATAAACAGAGATCCAGAAAATATCAACAGGACACTTCTTGTCTTCTCAGCCAACCCATAGTGGCTGCAAGTTATTGCAAGACCAAGAGGTCCAAGACCACATGTACATAGTCATCAAAACAATAGCATAACTGACTAGTGACTACAGATATCAAATATCAATTGAGTTAAAGAACACAATCAAGACCAGCAACTTGCCAGCAAGAGAAATACAAATATGGATGAGGAGCTGTTTTTTCCATGATAAGCAGCAAAAGAAATTATTCTCCTGAAAAGATTTAAAGTTGCACCATACCTGCAATAATATTGCATCAGTGCCTCTACTAATTTTTCATCATCTCCCTTTCCGAACAAGAACTTCCTCCTCTCAATTTCAAGATTCGCCAAGTACGGACATCTTATGACATCATTACTTGCAGAAGCAAGTAACTTTTGTACAAGAGCTGATGCATTTGAAATACGGGCATCAAACTGCACACCAAATTCACACAAATGAAATCCATAAAACTTTGTAGGGAAAAACCGTATCGAACTAGAATAGTCATAATGTAAAAGTTCGAATGAGCACCACTTCATCTGTCAAGTGGGAAAGCTTGCAGTCCAATGACTTTGATCGATGAATGGGATCACCATTACACCAGCTACTATCATCCTCCAGCAAACAGCCTAAGTAATGTAGGAAACACTCCCAATCATCAGGGCTGCCAGATGAAAGAAACTAAATTAATGGTTGACAACAAATGTCAAAAGTACCACAATTGTATCAGAAATATCAGCGTAAAGATGCAATCAAGAGTACAAATAAATGCATGCAAGAAACCCAAATTATTGATAAAAGAATGTGGACAGGATGCTGCAAGGATCACAACTCATGGTACTGTCTAAGGAAGGATCACATAGAGACCAATACAATAGTGGAAGTATGTTCCATGAGATGAGAGATTCCAGCATTTACTATATTGACATTTTCATTTTCTGTGTGACATACTTCCACTATTGTATTGGTCTCTATGGGATCCTTCCTTAGACAGTACCATGAGTTGTGATCCTTGCAGCATCCTGTCCACATTCTTTTATCAATAATTTGGGTGAGTGAGATTAGAGCGATCCAACTTTAGGAAATCCTCCGTTCTTCACTTGAGCGATTGACACAATCCAAGGAAGTCAAACCATGATCGGGCTAAGGCCTCGTCCTCCACAAACATCAGAAGTTAAGGTTCCAGTTGACTTGCATGACCAATCTGTGGTTCCAGTTGACTCTCATGACCAGTCTGGGAATCTTCGCCCTCAACAGTTACCTGAGAATAGAGAAACTGAAGCTTATGAGCAAGCTGTGAATGAAATAGATATTCAACGAACCCTTGACCA
>JAXBDA010001907.1:22832-48564 GCA_036023075.1 Gaultheria prostrata | reverse complement strand
TGGTGTTTGGTCAATTGCCACTTGTTGCCAATTTTGCCCTCCAATTGGAAATTGCCCCATTGGTTTTCTTGTAATTATGCCATAATGCTATGCCCTTTTGGTCTTTTGGCTATGTATGACTAAATTACGCATTTGAGTCCCTGGAGTTTGTTACTTTACGGATTTGAGTCCCTAGAGTTTGTTGCTTACGCATTTGAGTCCCTAGAGTTTGTAAACCAAAATACACACGGGCATCACACTCGTGCAACGCACGAAGCCGTTAAACTAGTATATATATATATTGGGGAAACCCTAGCAATTAACAATAACATATTGGATATGTAAAAAAAAAAAAAGGGGTCGGGGAATGGATTGGGAATATGTAGAACCGCCTCCAACTCGATCCCCGATTTTTTTTCCCCTCCAGTTCCAATCCGATCCCCGAAAAAATCCCCAAACCTCCAACCCGAACGGGACAGGGACGGATCAGACCGAATTGGATCGGCCGGAATTGTCATCCCTAATGTTAGGCGTCGTTCCACACAGGAGATTTTTGGAATTTTTTGATTTTTTTCCCTTAATTTTCATGCTTGTTAAGACAGATCATTCTCTTCATATACATAAACAAAAAAACTAAAAAGTCAAAGTTAGGGGAACGGCGTCTTAGATCAACTAATATTGGTTCGTTTGATTGGTCAAATAAAATAAGAGAGCAATATGTTCTTTTGTTTAACATATATCGTGAGTGATATATAAAAGGTGACTCGCATTACTGTTAACTACATTTCCATGTATTGTAGCTCAAGCTTCACGGGACTGGTTGCTGTATATTGTGCTATGAAAATATGTAAATCAATCTCATACTCTAATCCGCTAATTAAGCAAATTGTAAATACTTTGGGGGATATTTTCGTCCTCAAATCGAGGAGAGCCCAATTCAAACTTGATCATGTCCCAAGGTTAGAAGATGGTTGTCATTATCACAAGTGTTGTCTTAACGCATGGACACATAAATGTGAAATACAGAACGAAAATTTTGAAATTTTGTGGCGTGGGACCGATTCAAATGAATTTAAGGGCTGCTATCACTTTTTTTGCTAGATGGTGATGGAAGTGGGGCCCTCCAAAGTGTACACGAATCTGGGCCGTCCAAAAGGATTTTAAATAAATTATTCGTGCAAAAAGTTAAACTGTTTGCACGAATAATTTATTTAAAATCTGGACCGTTCAAAATAAGAATGGACAACTCTCAAACTCACTATACACATGTAATGGGTTGCTCACTAAAGGCCCCCGGGTCCGATTGGGATGGGCTTGTGAAAAAATGTACAGTACCATCACCATTACAATCTGCGGAGATAATGTTGGCAGATTGTGATGTACATTGAATTCCCAGAGTGCTTAGAATGTGATTGATTTCAAGAAAAAGGAAAGAAATGTGCATTCAACCAAGTCACGTGATAAGCAGGTGGGGTGTTAGTTCCCATCTTCTCTGCATGAAAACCATTGGGCTGGATTGAAAACCATATCTCACTCACACACATCAACAAATTTAGAGGAAACAATTGGTATTTTGAAATATGGTATTTTTGGAGTTTATTTTCTAAATTATGTAGGAGTATAACTTTTTTTTTTTGTCATTCGATATACATTGGGGGTCTAGAAGCTATCTATAGCTCTAAATCTCAAACGGCTCTGTCGAGGCTTGAAACCCTGGTCTCGCTTGTGCGAGAACCAAAAGATAACCGCTAGGCTACAAGCCCTTGGTTATGTAGGAGTATAACTTAAAATATTGATTTACGTTCGGAATTTTAGATTGGATACCCGGATTCAGATTACTGAAATTGGATTTACTGAATTCGGATTCGAATCAAACCAGTTCATTGACAGTCCTAGAATGGCTTAGTGATCCCAATCAACTAGGGAATTTACCCGACTTAAAATGTTTGGCTATAGTTGACCAAGCCGGAAAAGAAATATTGATCCGTCACCACATCTCGGGCTCCATCACCAGGCCCTCCACCGAAATGCAAGTTAAATTGGAATCCCCTCTCTTAACTATCTGATCCCAAGTATCGAACTCAAGAACAGAATAGTAGAAGAGAAACAACCTTATTAATGTTATATGCTCCAACCACTTGAAAACAAGTTTAATACTTAATGACTACTAGGGACCAAAAAGTGCTAGTATTGCCCAGCTTGGAAGGAAATCTTATCTTAAGTTATTACCAGAAAAGGAAAGCTTTAGGATGTGTTTGGATTCTCCATTTGTTGGAAAAGTTATGGAGAGAAAGAACAACAAGCTTCATTTTTTCTCCTCTGAAAATCTTGGATCGATCCAAACACAACATTATCATTATTAATAAGTGAACCTTTCCAGTTGCCAATTGATCATGGATGAACCTCTACCGTGGGAATTGTCAATTGACAGGATGTAGCATTTATTGAGATGGAAGTATTTAGGTTGTGTATTGGTCCTTTCAGAAAAATAAATGGTAGTAACTTATTTAGGTCAACGGGTGAAGAAGAAACCTTATACTCTTTCCTACTAGGTTAGCCCATTCCGTAAAGCCATATATAACTTCTAAATAAAAAATAAAGTACTTATGCTCATAATTTTTCAAATTATTTCGCACCAAACTAGAGAATTGATTAAGATAGGTGGGTTTCCTTTAAAAATATTGTCTTCCCACTGGAGTCAAAAGTGGGTGTCGTATCCGCTAAATGGTATTTTTGTGGGAACCAAGGAGGTGCTGCGCAGCGTGCTGTGCGGCCTAAGCGCGGCTGCACCGGCATTTTTCCGACGATCGGAGACGTCCACCGTGTAGAGCTCATCGACTACTACAAGTGCACAAAAAATCAACTCAATCGGATATCATTAAGCGCGTAATCAAAACACATATAACTTGAAAGCAAATGAATCCTAATGGATCCAAAACATTGGATCAAAACCAATGAATCCATTTTTTTCAAGTTATATGTGTTCCGATGAGACACTTAACGATATCCGATTGATTTTTGGTGCACTTGTAGTACTCGACGAGCTTTACGCGATGGACGTCTTCGGTCGTCAAAACGATACTGGCACGGCCGAGCCGTGGGCCGCACACAACATGGGGCCAATACTGTGGCTACAATAGGAAGACAAGCAAAAATACCAAAAATATCAATGATATCAAAAATACCTAAGTGGAAACTTGACATTAATTTGGTGCGGATAAACTCGAAAATTTATATAGAAAAGTACTTTAGTTTTGAGTGATTCTATATGAACCGGCAAGGGCAGAACTACATTGGGGCTCGGGGTGGCCCCGGCCCCCCGGGTTTTAAAATTCTATTAATATAATATTAATTTTAAGTATTATTGATATTATCAATATAATTATATTTTATAATCTTAATAATTTAAGTTTGATTTACTAAAAAAAACAAGTTATGTTATAATGTTATTTCTCAATTTCTTTCATAAGGAAAAAGTAACCACGTGAATGTTATAGTAGCCTAAAGAAATAGAACAAAACGATTCATACCCTTTTAATGCATTAGGCTAGAATAATTCAATGTACAAATGTGTTATGTTGAAAAACAAAAGGTATATGATATAATAAATATATGCTTAGATAGAAAATTAAATAAATATATGCTTACATAAAAGTATGTCTATTAAGTCAGCCCCTTGGGCAAAAATTCTGGCTCCGCCACCGTGAATGGAGATAATATATTTATATCCTCATGTTTCTTTTACACATGTTTAAGAAATTGGAAGCTTTTTCGAGGAGGACATAGTATAAAGGCTACTCATGCAATCAGGATATCAACTTTTGTCATAATGCCAATATGACATTTGGGTAATAGGTGACAAAAATACCCTTTGCCAAGGGCCTTGTTTGGCTAACACAAAAAATGAATTTTTTTTTCTCATATCTGATTACGCAGATAACGTTATTTGTTGACCCTTCTGGAAGGGCCTTGTTTGGCTAACACATAAAATAAATTTTTCATTTTCTCATATCTGGTTGCGCAGGTAAAGTTATCTGTTAACACAAAAAATATGTATTTATTGTATTTTTTTTCCTGATTAGCACATATGCCGTTATCTATTGATTTTGCTAATATACGACGAATTAATGGCAATGATATCCTTATCTGTTGATTTTTTATGGGAATATATAGAGAATTGATTAGCACAAATACACTTATTGTTAACAATAGCTATAGTTATATGTATCAGCCAGCAAAGTAAACATTTATGGTAGTCTGTTGCAATCTGGGCTCTGTTTCATGCCAGTAATAGCAACAGATTACCAAATATGTGTAGATATGTATTTTGTATCATGCTAGCAATCAAACATCTATGGTAGTCTGTTGCAGTCTAGTCTCTGTTTCATTCCAATAATAGCAACAAATTACCAGATATGGTGTGGAAAAAGTAACAGATTAACAAAGATGATCAACAATTTTAATTCTTTAATTTATTTTTAACAAATAACAACAACAAATTATCAAATATGTGTAAATCTGTACTCTGTATCACGCCAGCAAAGCAGACATATATGGTAGTCTGTTGTAATCTGGCATCTGTTTCATGCCAATAACAGTAATAAATTACCAAATATGTGTAAATATGTACTCTATCATCATGCCAGCAAAGCAGACATATATGGTAGTCTGTTGCAATCTGGCATTTGTTTCATGCCAACAACAACAACAGATTAACAAATATGTGTACATGTACTCTGTATCACGCCAGCAAAGCAGACATATATGGTAGTCTAGTATTATTTCTCAAAGTCTATTTTATGCGTGTTAAAAAAAAAACAACAGATGATGTAGTATGTGAAGAAAATAATAGACGATCCAACATCAAATTAAAGAAAAAGTTGATGATTTGATGGAAATTGGGAGAATTTGCAACCAAAGATAGTTCCAAAGGAGATACTAATTTGTTCTTCAACATATGAAGTTTGAGCATTTTTTTTTGCATATATACTAATAAATAAAACAATACACCAACGATAGAAATGATTTGGATCGTGTACTTAGATATAACCAGTACATTATCGGTACTCATAGTCGTATAAAACTTTAACCTTTTAGGTATCTAGAACAATTCTACAGGTAAACCATATAGAAGTACGCAAATATTAGCTGTCCACAACAAGTTCTATGACTTGACATCAAGCCATCAACTACCACTTGTCACTAGAAAAAAGTGCATTTTAATTAAGCATGCATTTGCATATACATACACAGATATATACATGTATAGCTAAAAACAGATAAAGAAAATGAGGACCCTCTTTTAGGCTATAAAAAAGTTGCCAAATGTGACGTACAGTTGGATAAGCTGGTACTATTGAAAATTTTACAAACAAGGACAAGGCATCAACAGGGAACTATAGTTGACAAGAGACGGAAGAGGATTGCTGACAGTTTAGGGGTTGTGATTTGTATAGCGGATGTTGAGAAAGTTGATGTACTATTAGTAATACCCACAAACAAATATGCCTAACTGAAATAATGGGACACCTAACTGATATGTAAACTGGTAATAAGGTTATCAAGTTCTTATTCTAAAGGAAACGGAAGAGAGAGTCTATGGTTAATGAGAATGCCTCTCTTGAAGAGAGCAGTCCATTGAAAAAGGCAGCAGAGAAACAAAATGTGATGCTGGAGACAAAAAAATCTAGCTCTATAATTGATCCTCCTCGAGAAAATCGACATCTAGTATAGGTTGCTCATCAGGTTAGTTATATGTAACTCCATTATTACTTGCATGTTTGTTAACATGTATCAATAAATATTCACTTTTTAGGTGTCTGCTCGATGATGTGCATTGTTCGGCTTTGACAGCCATTTCCTCTGACCCATCCGAATCTGATCGGATCCCCGCTTCAAACGGATCAAAAATTTGGAGATCTATTTGGGGATCGGATAGGATGTGGATATTTTTTGAAATTTTTTGGGGATCGGGTAGGAGGTAGAGAGGCATATCCTCGTTCCGAATTCGCCCCGTTTTGGAAATCATTCTCCTATACTAAACAAATCTTTATCCATACCTGAAGATGTTTAATTAGTTGGTTCTGGGACACGGATGCCATTCTTAGTTCTAAAACAAATCAAAACTAAAATCAATGCTAAAAGCCAAGTCTATAAAACAACTACGTATATGCATATAACTTCGGAGGGCTTGGTAGCTCAATTAGACCTCACATCCCACAAAATCAAACATAAACTCATTAAAATTGAAAACTCACTTCGTGTATCCCGTACAATTTTAGTTGATTTGGTTCCCCAAGCTTAATTGAAAACTCGTGTCACAAAAATCAAACCAAATTTTAGAAGATAAAATAGATAATAAGAGTACAGGCGACTCTAACCAAACCAAACCGAGCCTTAGAGTCGCCTGTACTCTTATTTTATTTTTTATCTTCCAAAATTGGGTTTGATTATTTTGGGTTTGATTTCCCTCGGAATATATATTACTCTCGAATCACCATCGATTCCACCTCAGATTCCTCCCTTATCAAAACGCTAAAACCAGATGTCCACCATTTCGACGTCCTCATCGCAGCTAAAAAACACATCAACAAGCACCACGACTAGTGCGCCATCCTCTAAATCGACCACGCTCCTCCTCCAACCTCGACCTCACCAAAAAAATCACCGCTGATCATGGATCTATTCTCTCTCTTTACAAAAGGCAGAGAGAGAATAGATCCATTAAGAAGTTTAGTTTGATCCCCAAACGCCCTCATCCTCAACAAACGAAAAAACTAAAATCTTCTTGTTTATGTATTGAGTTTCTTTTTGGGAAAGCATAGCTCTAAGTATTTTCTCTGTGTTATACCAGTATTTATTGCATTTTTTTAGTTTTGGACAAGATTATGTGATTTTTTTTGGTACAACAGAAATTCAGATTATGTGATAGCATCATGATAATCGCATCCAACAAAATACTATAGAAAGTTCAGCAACTAGTCCAACAATAATAACATCGATGTGAGTTCAATGAGTCGCGCTTGTGAAATCTCTATTAAGCGATCAATAGTTTAATCTTGCAAGAATTGATTACAAATATCATGTATTTGAGTTTTTCATTGTGAGTTTATTTATCCCTCGTATGATGCTATTTTTTGAGTTATTCCATATTGGCGGACTCACAAAATTGATACTATTAAATTATTATAACCTTTTAAATGTAATTATTTTATCACTTGACATAAAATGAAACACGAGTAATTATCCAATAATGAGAGAAAAACTACACAGTGGACTATTGGCATTTTAAATTTTTACGCTTTACGAGACAAGAAATGCTCATATACATCAGTTAAAAAAAGCCGAAAACTAGCTTAGTGGAACATGCCTAAAAATAAACTAAACTGTCATATCGGACTAGAATTCGACCCAGGCCCTTCAAGTTTGATATGGATTGGAAAGGAAAAAATAGGCCAGCCCAAGTTTATTGGGCTCTTGAGTTACCCGGCCCAATCTCATCCAAGAGTGTTGTCCAAGAAAATCCCAATCTCATATACTCCGGTAACTCCACATTCAATTAAAACACGCAATCAGTCGAAGTTCAGGTCATCTTCTGCAATTCCACTGCTTTTCTGTTCGATCAGTTAATCACATGGAGTAGATTTACATGTATATTTATTATTTTCGTACGTTTGCATTTGTACGCTGAAAATGCATGTATAGGCATGCTTGTATATAAGGCGATTTTCTTGTTAAGTTGTCGTAATTTATTGTTGTCTGTGAAGTTAGTTGATTCCAGTTTAATTCAATAGTTTGTCTCTGCATGGGAAAGATTTCTCTCGTGTTTCGATTATTGTTGCTGTTTGGTTGCTGAGGAAAAAATGATAAGGAAAAGTTAAGTTACTTGTTCTATGGGGTTTCGATTTAGTGTTGCTGTTTTGGTTGCTGAGGAAAAAATTAGAAGGAAAAGTTTAAGTTATTACTTCAACACATTGGACTATGGTTAAGGTGGAATTGTGATAAGGCCCCATTCTCCCTAACGCACTGGACGATGCCTGTTGGACTATGTTTTTTGTTTTGGGAAAGCTCAGGTGTCTGGGGCCTGGCCGGCACACCATTATGGGACCATTCCCACTGTCCACAAGTGGGGGGCCCAATTAAAGTGTAATGCACTCTGTTAGCAGCCTAAGTTCTAACCACAGGGTTGGTATTAGATCTAGCCACCACCTTGCGGTTTAAGCCTTGAAAGGGGCGACTTATAGGCTAGATTAAGATACTTGAACTTAAAAAGCATTGAAAGAGTTCCCGTATCGACTACCACTGGGTGCTCTGATAGAGTCATCTGACGTGGACGTCGGTTGCGGAACATGTTGGTTAGTTACGATCCTAATGTCAGATATCGACTAAGTATGGGCTCGGCCTTGTGTATATAATGTTCGGAGTCCGATCCATGAAGGCTCTCCCAATGTGCGCGTAGTCCCAATCGGTTGAAGAGTATCCACATAGTCCACACCACAGCACCTGGGCTCAATATACATTGAATGGCCCAAGTTCACTAAAAAACTTAAGCCTTGTGGTGAGCCACCCAATTGTATATTAAAGTCCAACCATTTTTCAATTTATCCGATAGGGGACTCAAACCCTTCGGACATGTTCCAACAATCTCTCCTTCATGCGTGAATCATACATTGGGCCTAGCTCCCTTGATCCGGTCACCTCCTCCTCCTAAAATCTTTATATGTTACCATTCTCCAACATCGTGTCTAAACCCGGGCTTATTCACCGCATCCAGTCACTCCATCAAGAGCCACTATTCTCCACGACAAGAAACCTTGCTGCTGGCCACCTGCCTCGTGCACCAGAATTTTTCTTGCTCCATCGAGAGTCGCTATGGATTGTCATGCTCCTCCGAGAGTCTCCGTGCCAGTCCAATATCACCGATGTGTCCAGGAGAGTCCGCCCATAGATCATCAGCCATCGGCTCTGATACCAATTGTTGGGAGTTTGATCCACAAAGGCTCTCCCCATGTGCGCATAGGCCTAACCAGTTGGAGAGCATCCTCATAGCCCAATCCTAGGTTCAATATAGATTGAATGAACCAAGTCCACTTAAAAGCTTAAGCCTTGTAAATGGTGAACCAGCCAATTATATGTCAAGGTCCAATTTTATTTTCTATTTATTCAATGTGGGACTCAAATCCTTCACACATGTTCCAACATCTAAGCTCCTGGGCCCCCTCCCCTCCGAAGTCAATTTTTTTAGTTCTACTCGGGGGTTGTATCAGATGATGTTACGAATGTACAAAACTATGTGGAAGTGCATTGAACTTAAAATATGTTTGGATGTCCTAACTTGTTAGGCCTTATTTGCTTATTAACCACAGTCAAATGGAAAGCTTAAACGGATCAGTAGTTGAAGAGGTCCTGGGATTAGATGCTCCCTTTCATTTACATTCTCACTAGTCTCTTAATCGTACTGTTTTCCTTTTCCATCTTTGATAGGTTAATGTGGTGACCCACTTATGTGGGTTTTATTCAGTGTATATTTTTTTACTCTTAACATTATCTTATTATTATAGGGTGTTGGTATGAAGTTGGATACGAGTGCTCTTGAGTCACACCGGCTGGTCATTGGAGCAAGTGATGAGCTTCCCAATGGGTTCTCAACTGCCCCATCGTTTGAGATTCCTAATACAACTGATGTGAGTTTGTTATACCGATATCAAGCTCTGATAATCTGATTCTGTTGAGAGGATGTATTGATCAGGGGTCTTGTTAACGAGCTCAGGCCATTGGTTAACAAAGATCAAGATGTTTGTATATTTTTTGTAACATGCCGTTTCCTGTAAATATACAACCATTTCAAAGTATGTTAACTAGTTCCCCAAGGGTACTTTTTAACGAGGTATAATGTGTTAATTTTGTGTTTACTTCTTTTTTATGCTATTGTAACTTGGTTGTTTTTTCAGTTTGATTGCTTTCAGAAAGAAGCTATACAGATGGTGAAACCAGCAAAGGGCACCACCACTCTGGCTTTTATTTTTAAGGAGGGTGTAATGGTTGCTGCTGACTCTCGTGCGAGCATGGGAGGCTACATTTGTATGTGCAGTTTAAGATTTATATCCTGCTGTTTGTTATCTAGGTAATATTTTAAAACTTGTACCTTTTGTGACAGTTCAACTTTATTTTTCACAGCATCACAATCTGTCAAGAAAATCATTGAAATTAATCCTTACATGCTTGGCACAATGGCTGGTGGAGCAGCTGATTGTCAATTTTGGCATAGAAATCTGGGTGTTAAGGTAATGTTTATTGTTCACTTACATTCTTTCTTACTTGATGTTGATGGTATGCATTCTTTTCCAGGTCTTCATTGATATAATTCTACCATGTCAAAGTGGAGTGTTGACTGACATAGGTTTTTGTACACACAAGATATGTGCAGTACTATTATCTGCTCTTTGGGTAGTTTCGTACAGAGTTGAACATAACACCTTTGTTATGAATATCTTTATAAGATAATTCTTCAGATGATGTCTCTATCAATGGATAATTCGATGCATTATTCCTTATTCCTTATGGTTAGAAATTTCTTAATCTTGTTTTTGTTAGTATTGGAAAATTTCCTAGATTTATTTCAATACTATTGGAACATTTTCAACTCGTATGCGGTGGCAAGTCAAAGGGAATAGGTTAATGAGCTAAGAAACCATATGAATTTTGTTGAGCGATACTCTTCTACCAGTTAGACTGAATTTGGTCCAAGACTGACCGAATTGGAAACGGATCCCCAACCTCCAATGCATTTGTGACTTGTTACATTGACATGGGTGCAGGTGTATATCCAGGGGTCAGACTCATCACACTTTAATAAAAAACTAAGGCATCTAATCATACCTGGACTCTGAAAAAAGCATCAAAACGTTAGCTACCGATGTGTTCTTGATAATGCTGATAGAATGAATATAGATTCAAGTGTTTGTTAGGATCAATGGGAGTTAGGCCCACGGGTCAATGAAAAATTGGCATTTCGAACAAAGTATGGGTAAAATACTACAAGATGGGGTTAGTAGCCCAATCATTTTTGATCTGGTCGTAGCCTAAACTTGTTCAGTATCTTTTGTTTTAAACATGGGCTTGAAACATATTTTTACTAGGCCATTCGTATAAGACAAATGACCCGAAGAAAAGTCTATTGTTGAACTGATTGTAACGTTTCATCCAATTCGCCACCATATAACCACATCCCATGCACAATCTGCATTGTCATTGAAGTTCTGTGTTGTCTTCCTCGTTTGCTTCGAACTTGTCTTCCACATTACCCTTTCCCGAGGTACTGGTATAGTGGTATCTCTCACTCTTGCTACAGGAAGCTTCCTGTTGACATGATGTTAGCAAAAACGGACTCTTTAAGATACAGGTCTAGTTGTAATGTTTCTATAGTTCTCATCACATCTTCCATACTTATATCGTCATAGTACCATGTATAGTCGAAGAACTAGAAGTATGCATGCTCACTTAGCTGCTGGAAACATGGTTTGGGAGCTCTCCGTAGTTGCTGAATACTGTATGGCAATGCTAAACTAACAAATCAGCTTGGTGCATCTGTGTGGTTGACTTGGTTTAAATTTGACAGCATCCCATATCTATTTTTAACTTTGGTCTTAGGTTCTAGGGACTTGAAATGCTCAGTGTTCTAGTTTTGCTGCTTTCCGATAGCTAACTCATTTTCTTGCATATTCAGTGCCGACTCCATGAACTTGCGAATAAGCGCAGAATATCAGTTACAGGGGCCTCGAAGCTTTTAGCAAACATTTTATATAGTTATCGCGGAATGGGTTTGTCCGTCGGAACAATGATTGCTGGTTGGGATGAGACGGTAATGACAGTTGAATGTAATGGAATGCTGCTGCTGTTCCCGCTGTTATTTGGCTCTTATAGGTTCTTTGTTCCTTCTTTTGGTCTGTAGGGTCCTGGGTTGTACTATGTGGACAGCGAGGGAGGACGCCTAAAGGGAATGAGATTTTCTGTTGGATCTGGTTCGCCTTATGCTTACGGTGTTCTGGATAATGGGTGAGGTTTTTTGCCCTTCTTTATCCCTTACATAGATTCCCCTGCTCCGTTTATTCTCTACCCTTCGTTTTCCAGAATTGCACTTCAAGTCCATCTTTCAATATCCTTTAAACTAAAGTTGCTTCATTTAGACATGCAATAAAGTGGGGAAAGTTTCCAGTATGAGGAAAAGCACATATGAAGGGTAAACAGATCTAGAGGTTGTAAAACCAAGAATTTTATTGAGGAGTTGTCAAGGAGGAATGTTGGATTTATTTGGGAAAATTGTTGCCCTGTAACTCCCATTTGCATTTGACTCAAACTTCTCTTTCTGCTTTCTTTGCTGTGACCTTCTCTATTGCCACAATGGTTTCGTTTGATCCCAGTCCAGCGTTGCAAATGTGCTGGAGAAGCTTAATTGAAGTAAACGATGCCTTGACGTTTGGTTTGCAGGCTCCCGGCTTTGAGTTTTGATTCTCATTCTTCACTTAAAACAAATTAATACAAATGACTTCTTGATTTTTTGAAAAGCCAAAAAGGTTGTTTGCCAGCATTATTAACTCAGCCACATAGTGGCTCTTGTTTTTACCATCATACCCTACTATTCTCGGCGACGATAATATGCTGCTGTATAAACTGGAATGTGAACATATTGTAACTTTGTCTTTGGTGTATAATCAATTGGAAATTAATTTCTTCTGCATTTCTTCACAGTCCTTTTTATTGTTTCGTGAAAGTTTCAGTTTATGTTTCCATTACCTTGATGCTGTTGTTTTCGTCCACTTTGTAGGTATCGATATGATATGTCAGTGGATGAAGCTGCAGAGTTAGCTAGACGTGCAATCTATCACGCAACGTTTCGAGATGGAGCAAGTGGCGGTGTTGCTAGTGGTATGCTCTCTCTCTCTCTGAGATTTGGAAATCAACAAATTCATATTCTTTTGTTTTATCAGTGTATTATGTGGGAGCCAACGGGTGGAAGAAACTCTCTGGGGATGATGTTGCTGAGCTTCACTACAACTACTATCCTGTTGAACCGACAATTGTAGAACAGGTGATGGTTGAGGCTTAGGTTTCGCGGGATAGCTGGTTTGATGTTCTTTCTGTATCTCCTTATGTTTGTGTTGTGGTTCTTCAAGAAATTCCTGGACAGCCTCATTACTGCATAGCATCTTACTTTAGCTGACCTCTTTCTATCGCGGACTCCGATTTCACAATATATCTGTTCACTGTTGTGCTATTTTTCCTGCTTTTATTTCATTTCATATCATATCATAATGAGCAAAAGTTTATCTTTTATTAGCTTTACTAAGTATCTTTTCTGTTGGGGTGTGTGCATTTTGTAAAGTTTTACCTTCAGAATATATTCTTTCCTGGAATCCAAAGTGGCTCTTTCTCTTTTCCTCATTTCAAATACGTAGTGAATGACTCTTATATCCAATCTGTTTTTTCGATATATTCGCTGCTGGACAAGTAAATCCTCTTACCCTTGAACAACATTTATGGTATGTCGAAGAATCCCAGGTTTGGCTATAGGATAGGAATGACCCATTTTTCTATGCCAACCTGAATTACAAACGGAACATTACATTAATTGTGTGAGAGTCAGCAACAACTGAATCAGACTTAGGTAACAACCTAAGAAATAGACTGCATGAGATGGACGTTAACCAACGGACAAAAACATAAACGAGGAGAAATAGGAGTTATTAATTCTTGCCTTCGGGAAAAAAAACTTGTACTCTTGATTTTTCAGTTGAGAATGTACGAGGGTGGCCAACTACGACTATACGTTCGACTTGGTGGTTGCGAGTGTCTGAGATAACACTCTTGTCATAGGGCATGTATCTATCTATATTACCTCTTCTCAACTGTCTTATACTGTTAGTGAAAGCCTTGGGTTGAATTCTCTCTGAATGGGTGGGAGTTCTATTTGACTAAAAAATAGGAGTATGCCTTATTTAGAGCAAGTCCACCCTATTGGCATTGACTTAGTTTGGCATATTTTTTTTTGGCAATACCTAAGTCCACTCATTGGCATTTTATAGATGCCAAAAAAGGCAATGCCATCCTTTTGGCACCCAAGATAGCATTGCCATTTCTGGCACTGTATTCAAGCCGTTTGATTTGCTTTGAAAAATGGGATGAGTTTAATCCAATGGTCTGAATTTATGATTATGCCAAAGTGGCACCGAATTGGTAACAACATTACTTTTTTTTTTTTTTTTTGCTTTTTAGCTTCTTTTTTTTTTGTGCCAAAATGACCTTAGCAATGCTTTTTTTAACACCAACGGGTGGACTTGCTCATAGCGAGTAGTATAGGATATTTTGGTTGTTAAAATGTCATCACACATCATGGAAACTTAGTTTCTGTCACTAAGGCATCCTCATCATGGGCTATCTCAAATTACATACTCCCTCCGTCCCAAATTGCTGGTCCTTCTTTCCATTTTGGGATATCCCAAAATTTTTGTCTCATTTCTAAAAATATCCATCAAAATAGGGCCACTTTCCAGTTTTACCCTTAAAAAGTATTTTTTCCATCTCAATTGGCTTATCCATTATCTTTTATTTTATAACGGTTCTTATAATTTAGAAAATTTTGTACAATAAAACTAATTGATATCTATCAAACAAGATCCATATTGCATATGTTTTGAGTTTCATATAAAAAATTAGCTCCACAGAATTGACAACAGTAATATTGACTGGACTTAGGGGTAAAACAGAAAAGACATTACAAAATTTTTACACCCCTTAAAAATCCACTTCCCCAAAAGGAGCAAGCAAATTGGGACGGAGAGAGTAGTATCAAAATGGTACGTGCATTGCGCACGAGTAATGACGCATGACGCACCTACTTGTGAGTGCTGATGTGCATTAATGGACTGTGTGCAGTAGCTGGGCATGCCAGACTTACCATTTTTGCTACAAATCACACAAACTTTACACAAATGTTTGCACATATACGTCTGTGTGGGTTGCACATGCACTATATCATCAGTGTGAATGGGTACCCTTCCAATGGGTTGTGCCGTTGGTCAAGGCATGAGACTAGCGTTTTTTTTATAAAAAAAAGAAAGAAAAGAGACTAGCAGTTTGTTCTCTCCTAAGTCTTGGATTTGAAACTTCTGAGGTCATATCTACTCTTTTGGGGCCATTATAGGTTTGTCTGGTCGTTAACTTAAGGATCTTAGGATTAGTCGAGGTGGGCGCAAACTGACTGAGACACCTAATTATAAAGCTGAAATGGGGCTCCCACATGAATGTGAGAGTGTTGAAGTACTTGTGTAAAATGTGTGATCATAGTAAAAATGATAAGTTTGGCATGCCCGGCTATTTCACGTACACTCACATTCGGGCGGGATCCCCACACACACCGATAGCGTAGAGTGTGTGGAAACCCACACCGATGTAATTGTTTGTGTAAAGTGTTTGTGATTCACTGATTCTAGACTTTTGGCAAACTTATTTCGTTTTATTTTGGCAAATGGGACCCATGGTTACTCAATGAACATGTAGATTGTAGGCTGTTTAGGCTATTAAGGGTTCCCTTGTGTGTCTACAAAGCAAAGGAGTCTTTTTTATTCCTTTCTCTACTTTCCTATTCCTTTGTCAAGGAATATTGTACCTTAAGCAACCATTGTTTTTTGTCTCTTCCTTAGTTAAACACCAAAGTGGTTAAGGACAAGCTGGGCTCAAAATCAGTTTGTCCTTTGAAGGAAAGCATAGAAAATTAAAGTAAAATGCACCTAACATTCGTTTGTGGCAATTTGGACCTCTTTGTAAGAGAGTGCACAAAGAATCATATATCCATTTTTAATTTCAGAACTCAAATTATTGGGATTATAGTGTTTTCTGATTCTTAGTCTTAGAATATGCAATCTTAGGATATGGAACAAAGGGATTAAATTCTATACGCCATGAAACTGTGGTGGACGGATAGAATTTTGTTGTAATCTTAACCGTTCACCTTGTAGGGCTTGCAGAGTAGCATTTTCGTGTAAAAAATCAGCTTGATCGGATATCGATATCGATAGGTATATCAAAAATTGAATTTCGATTTATAAAATGGATGGTCATGGATTTTGAATTTACAAAATGGATGGTCATGGATTTTTAACTTCAAAATCCATGACCGTCCATTTTGTAAATCGAAATTCAATTTTTTATATACTTACTGATGCCCGATTAGATTTTGTGCGTGGATATACTATGTTGCAGGCCCTACAAGATGAGCGGTTCATCTTATAACAAAAAAATACATAAGGATATAAGAAGGGGTCCAACTCTTCTTGTGGACGGTGCTGTTAATTCCATTTCTCTGCTATTTATTGACTCATTTTGACTAAAAAATATCGATTGGTTATCAATCGTTATACTCCATTACAATGTCCATCGAGTATACCAATATGTTTTTTTCAATTGTCCCAATCTCTTTTTTTCTCAAGATAATGTGTTCGAAATCGTATTGATTGATATCTAATCAATATGATTTTTAGCACGGTTAATTTTCTTGGTGAGATCCATATACATGTGTGACAGCACGGTGCAGTTTATGAGTGACTTGAGAGAATTCCATCTCCATAAAAAAAATGGGTTGATGGGATACAATCTCAAACTAAGACTGCACATCAAACTCTGGGAGAAGGCTAAACTATGATGTTAAAATGGTTTCTAATTTCATGATCACTAATTGACGTACTATCTTTGGTGTAAAAAAATAAATAAAATTGACATACAATTTCACAGTATTGAAGTTAAGATCCTAGGTGTAAAATGGTGTATCAAACAAAATAGTTTATACTTTGGGGATATTTCACCACATTTAGCCCCATGGTTGGTCGGGTAGTTGGTGAGTTTGTTCCCCACACAATTAATCAATGTTCGATTCTTAGAGTTAGACTGTAAGAAAGTAATTTCTTGTGAATCACTTAATCCCGACGTGGATGATCTGCTTTTAACCGGACCGAATAAGGGATTAGTCGATGTGTAGTAAGTTCCGGACACTCCCTACCATATATCCAACCAAAAAAATATATCTATATATATTTCACCATTTTTTAGATTCTTTCTGATCACATGCACATGCCATGCAACTCTCAGACATATAAATTCCATTGTCAACTACTCTACTATTTGCATTCCCAATATCCCAACTGCTCTGATAGGACTGAAGATAGCCATAAGGATACAAAGATAACAAAACAATGACACAAGCTGGAAAGAAACCTCTCTCTCTCTCTCTCTCTCTCTCTCTCTGTTTTGTTAGCTTCTAAGCATGTTTTCATGATTGAGAGTGAAAGAAAATCATCATGTACTTCTCCTCTAAACAATTGGAAAAATCACTTGAGTACTGTGTTGGAGAATGGTAAAGGAAAACCCACTAACGTTGCATCAAAAAAAAAAACACTAACAGTTTTGCTATGTGCACAGATTGCTCAGTGAGACCCACTTAAGTTTTCTGCACAAATAATCCAACTATTCATTAGCTTTAAAATAAGTTGTCGCTCGTAAAAATTAGTTCAATCGGGCAAATTTAAGTACTTGATCCAAACTTTCAATTGTTAAAGTTATCAAAACTTGAAAAATCGGCTAAAGCACTTAGAGTTATCTGATTGAGCTGATCTTTACAGGGGCCACTGATAATTGTATTTTAAAACTAATGAATGACTCGGATTATTTGTGTGAGATCCCAAAGTGAACCCCACTAAGCGATTTGATCAGTGCGCAAAGGAAAACCCACTAACGTTGCACCAAAAAAAAAAATCAAAAACAAAAACACGAACAGTTTTGCTATATGCACACATTGCTACTATGTGCACAGATCGCCTAGTGAGACCCACTTAAGCTTTCCGCACGAATAATCCAACTGTTCATTAGTTTTAAAATAAGTTGTCTCCAGTGGCCCCGTAAAAATGAGCTCAATCGGATAAATTTAAGTACTTGATCCAAACTTTCAATTGATAATTCAGCTTTTAGAGATATCAAAACTTGAAAAATCAGATAAAGCACTTAGAGTTCTGATTGAGCTGATTTTTTGATAGGCCACTGAAAATCGTATTTTAAAACTAATGAACAACTCAGATTGATTGCGTGGGGACTCCAAAGTGAACCTCACGGAGTGTGCATAGCAGTTCTCTCCCACTAAATGTCTGCACCGAGAAAATTCCTTTCTATTCTCTTTCTAACCCTATTAACAACAAGTACATAATTGAGTAATTACACAGACAAGAGTGAAGGAGAATGAAAGGATGTCTTTGAGACTATCATATCATTATTTCAAGAGGGTGGTGTTGGTTGGGGATATTGTTGTAATGAGTCATCCAATATTCCAATGTATGTTTCTTTTCTACCTCACCCAACTCTTCCAATAATTCTTGGTCCATAATTCTTTCAAAATACCATAAACTAATGATAACAATCATAGGATTCTATTTAGAAGACTTTTACGTATAGGTAGTAGCAGGGTTGGCCCTGAACTAAAGCTCATTAGTCTGTCAAAAATTTGCAAATTTTAAGGGGCCCCTCCTACTTTGACAGTACCTTTTATAATAGTCCAACGAAAAGACTTCCTTCCATATTTTGTTTTTCTCTTTACACCCCCGACAAGTCAAGACCGACTCTAAGTAGCAGCAGAGTCCAACAACTTATTCGTTTATGGTGTAAGCAAATCCTTTTTCTTACTTGAAGGGGGAGAATTCGCACTAAAAACCCATGAAAAAGGGTAAACCTTTGGATATGATGCAGGATTTTACAGTCCAGAGTAATAACTTGCATGATCAATAGGTTCTCAGTACAATTAAGTACCATTTTAATTCTGATTTCCATGCTAGAAAAAGAATGGGGATACCCAAATTATGAGTTGTTTTGTTTTATTCCTATTGAATCTTGGTTTGACCAGTTTGGTAATCAAATCTCAATTCTCACAAAAATCTTAAGCCAATTTAGGAAAAAGGAGAAGGCCATATGGGGTTGAAACTCCTTGAGTTAAAATAGTACACCATCATATTTGTCCATTTGATCACATTTCATGCTTTCATTTGAAGGACACCTTACCCTACAACTTTACTCATCATTAGCTAAAACTATTCTAGTACTACTATTCTCTAGATCATGGCACATGAACCATATTAAATATCCTAGTCTTTTTTAGGTCAATATTGAATACCCAGTCTATATTTCATTTTTCATAATTGAGGTATTTTAAAGGGACCAGACTTTATCGCAACAACCGTTCAATCACTGCTCTTCATTTTGACAATTTAGCGTGAAACTGTATTTTAAAAGAACCAGGCTTTTTTTGTTTTGTTTTATTCCCATTGAATCTTAGTTTGACTAGTTGGGTAATCAAATCTCAATTCTCACAAAAATCTTAAGCCAATTTAGGAAAAAGGAGGACATTTTGGGTTGAAACTCCTTGAATTAAAATAATACACTATCATATTTGGCCCATTTGATCACATTTTCATGCTTTCATTTGAAGGACTCACTACCCTACAACTCATCATTAGCTAACACTATTCTAGTACCACTATAATATGCTCCACAAGTCCAGATCATGGCCCATGAACAATACTGAAATATTCATGCTTAATTTTTTTTTCCATTACCAAAAAAATAAATAAATATCCTAGTCTTTTTTAGGACAATATTGAATACCCTAGTCTATATTTCATTTTTCATAATTGGGGTATTTTAAAGGGACCAGGCTTTATCTCAACAATCATTCAATCACTGCTATTCATCTTGATAATATAATTTAGTCGAAAATACTTTTGAATGATTGAGACCAAACGTACTGCTCTTTGTGCAAACTATTGTTACCTGTTTGAAGCCCTAGCTAGATGTGAGTACTCCGAATGCATATAAAATCCCAATGCTTGACTTTAGTTTAAGAGTCGTATGAACGGAAATCCATTCTCATGAAAAGAATCCCCTAATATTTTGGACATGGGTGATCTGAGATATTTCATAGTACCAAAACCATCTCGATTACGTGACTAATGATCTATGATGTATCAATTTATTTTTCATCAATATTTCAAGTGGCAAAACCTCTAAAAGAATTGGTCCGATTCACTAAAACGAGTAAACCGTGAACAATCGGTAGTCACAATACCCACTCGAGTCCCTATTATTGTCTATGACAAAATAAGAGTAGCGATTTCTACGGAATCATATTCTCTGTTTCGAAAATTCTCAATTCCTCTGTTCCGGTGTATTTCCGGCTATTGGATCACAATGAAAATTTTAAAATAAAATACACACAATCCAACAACCCAAAACAATTTCAACATAGAGGCACACTATTTTTCGAAACACGGGACCTCATACGGATATCTACACCCCCATATTGAAAATGGGAAATAAACTCTAGTACAGTCAACTAAAAGTCAAGTTGAACTGTAGTCTATAATAAGTTGCACGTAGACATCTTTCCATAAAAGCCTGAAAAGTAATTGCACCATAAAAAAGGCCTGAAAAGTAATTGTACCATAAAAAAGGCCTGAAAGTTAATAATCCTACATTAATAAAAAACAAAGATGTTTGTCACCCAAATACATCGCCATCACAATTATTTAGATACCATTTCAGTGGTTATTTTAATGGATAAATTACTTAAAGTTTCTCTCTTACTGTTTAAAAATGTTTCCACGGATGCTTCAGAGCAGCTAAATATATTTTTATGTGCTGTAACACTTGGGTAAAATTTTAGCTTCGATTTCGACGTAGCCATTGTGAGATTTTTTTACGGATACAATTACGTGATACTCACGACAATATTACTTTATCGAATATTTAGAATTATATATTTGCATTTCCGCTTTGAGTGTTGAACAAATACAAAACAATTCCAAATACAAATGTACTCCTTTTCCTTCAAAAGACACCCTGTTTACCTACATGACCCTAAAAAGTACTGCAAACATACTGGGCCGAGCAGAGCCGAGTTTTCGTAGTATTTAAGTTTAGCTCGTTTTCAATATGATACTCAAACTTGAGTTCGATTTCTTTATCAAATGAGCCTTTGCGTATACAAATGAATCGAGCTATAAAGTGCTAAGATCTGCTCGTTTATTACACGATTCCAAAACTCGAGATCGAGTAAGTTCAACTAAATTATTAAACATGGAAAATTGAAACCGAAGCCTTAACATTCTACACTCGAACAGCTCGGTTGATTTGAAGCCCTACGTCCATCCAAGTGCAGTGTGCACAAATACGTGCGTCACTATCATTGTACTCTAAAGCTATTGCTTTTCTTCTACTCCCTGCAGTTAGGGAAATCTATCTTTTTGGCGGGACGGTGGGTCCCCTCCAATCAAATACTCTCTCTCTACCAGGTCTCTTTCTCATAAATACCCCCAACTCCCCCCACATCCACTATAACTAACATCATAAAACTCCCACCCACCACCTCCGCTGCTCCACCACCACCACCACAACCGCCGCCGCCGCCATGCTCCGCCACCACTTCCCCCTCACCTCATCTCTCTCTAACATCAACTAACAAAGACCATAGACAGAAACATCGAAAATGCCAACACTCTGTATACTGTTCTGCCTCTTTCTACTTCTAACAGAGCTGAATTCCACGCTCTCTCTCTCCTCCGACGGCCTCTCGCTCCTCTCTCTGAAATCCGCCGTCGACTCCGATGGCGCATCGGCCTTCTCCGACTGGAACGAGAACGACACCAACCCGTGCCGGTGGACCGGGATCTCCTGCACGAACGTGTCCCGCTCCTCCGATCCTAGAGTCGTCGGAGTCTCCGTCGCCGGAAGGAATCTCCGGGGATACATACCGTCGGAACTCGGAACCCTAGTTTACCTCCGGCGACTTAATCTACATGGCAACAACTTCTATGGTTCTATTCCTGATGCGCTCTTCAACGCTTCCTCTCTCCACAGCCTCTTCCTCTACGGTAATAAATTGTACAGTAGATTTGTGTTTACTTGTAATCTCTCCTGTTGTTAGCAGCAGCAGTTGTGAAATTTACTTGACGGAAAAAGTTTAGAAATAGCTGTTCGTATTTACCATTGTCGTGTTCGCAGTCGTTTGATAACGACTTTTCACGCATCTATAGCTAGATCTATGTCCGGATATTTGTGTCCGTAGCATTGCTGCCACGATATGTTTTCATAATATTGCCACCACAATCCTCTTGCATTCAGTGCTGCACCGCTTCGATTCGTTCCGCCACTTTCTTCTCGCATCTACAGTGTGGAGGGGCCAATAAGAAAAATGCAAATTGTAGCTTTTGGATTAAATTTTCACCACAGTTGTTCAACATAATGAGTAATTTGGTGAGAAATTCTGAAAATATGTTTTCATAGTGATCCTATTCGTTGAGATTATGATTGAGCTGACATTCTTAGAATTGAGCGTGTAATTGGTGCGATTGTTTATAAATTTGCATTGTTTTTGGATTATATTTGAGTCAAATTCATCTTGTTTTGAAAAACAGGAAACAACCTCTCAGGTTCTATCCCTCCTTCTCTATGCAACCCCACTCGTCTTCAAAACCTAGACCTCTCCAACAACTCAATTTCCGGCCCTCTCCCTAAATTCCTCCGCAATTGCGCCCAATTACAACGATTAATCCTCGCCAACAACGAGTTATCCGGTGATATTCCTGCCGGAATCTGGCCGGCAATGCCGAATTTGGTCCAGCTGGATTTATCCTCAAACGGTTTCACAGGATCAATACCGGATGATATCGCCGAGTTGAAATCTCTATCTGGAACTCTCAATCTGTCATTCAACCATTTCTCGGGCGAGATCCCGAGATCCTTGGGTGATTTGCCACTGACAGTGAGTTTTGATCTCCGAAACAATAATCTCAGTGGCGAGATTCCTCAGACTGGTTCTTTCTCGAACCAGGGCCCGACGGCCTTTTTAAACAATCCGTTGCTCTGTGGATTTCCGTTGAAAAAAAACTGCAAGAAAAACCGTTCGGAGACAGTGCCAGGGATTCAAAACCCGTCGCCGGATTCCAACAGTAACGGCCAACGGAAAGGGCTGAAGCCGGGGTTGATAATTCTGATCTCGGTGGCTGACGCTGTTGGGGTTTCATTTATTGGTTTGATAGTTGTTTATTTCTACTGGAAGAAGAAAGATTCCCATAGCTGCAGTTGTACTGGGAGAGGGAAATTGGGTGGCAATGAGAAACATAAGTTGTGTATTTGTCCTTGTGTGAGTGGATTTCCGAGTAATGACTCGGATATAGACTCCGAAAAAGGTGGTACTGGTAGTGGTGGTGGTGGTGGCAGTGGTACTGGTACTACTGGTGGTGGAGAGGGTGATCTAGTGGCTATTGACAAAGGTTTTAATTTCGAGCTCGACGAGCTTTTGAGGGCGTCCGCGTATGTGTTGGGAAAGAGTGGGTTGGGTATTGTGTATAAAGTTGTGCTCGGGAATGGGGTGCCGGTGGCGGTGAGGAGATTGGGCGAAGGTGGTGAGCAGAGATACAAGGAGTTTGTCGCGGAGATTCAGGCGATCGCGAGGGTGAAACATCCCAATATTGTAAGGTTGAGAGCTTACTATTGGGCTCCTGATGAGAAGCTTCTCATTAGTGATTTTATCTCTAATGGCAACTTGTCTTCAGCTCTCCGTGGTAAATCTCCTTCTTCTCGGTGTTTTGTCTTTTGGAAATTCTATATTGTTTGTGTTTGTCTAAAGTTAGTTTTCTTTTGTTCCTTTTGAGTTCAATGAAATTTGAACGATGGAGTAAAGATTCAAGTGCAGAGTTGCTTTTTGACTTGTTATCTTGTTAAGGTTTCTATTTGTGAGCAATTTTTTGTGGGGAATCCTTGGCGGTCAGGGTGTCTTAGTTAACTTATGCTCACGGCTCACCTCAACTATATCCCCTCCCGGGTCCGATAGCGTATGGTCAGTTTTCAGGACTTTGTGAAGGTCCTGCAGGATAAATTTTGGGTTTTAGAAAGGTGAACGTGGGGAAATCTTTTAGGGTGATTTGGGCATGCTATGATTTGTTTAAGTTTTTTGACATAGTTAATTAGTTTTCCCACGTGATCAGCTTTGACAATTTGGCAATCTAATGGTTTCACATGTCCAGTTAGTGAATTTCGAAGATCCCAAGAGGGGTTTTGGTTTTAATCCATTTCCTGAAACCTTCGGAGAAGTCAAATAAAGTTGTTATTAAATGGCGTTTAAAAATTAAATACGGAGGTTGGAGGTGGAAATAGGCTGTTGAGTATAGTTATAAACTTATGAAATCACTGAGAAGGTGATGACTTTTTTTTCCCCAGAAGCAGAAGAGTTCATATAAAAAGAAATCTCATTTTCAAGTGTCTAATTTTAGTTAATATTAATTCGAGATTTCTGGGCTTTGATGGCAGTTCCGATGATAGTTTTTCGGTAGCCAGTTTAATGGATCGGACCAACTAATCTAGAGAAAAATCCCACCGTCCTTCAGAGGAGACTCAATTAAAATCAGAAAAACCTTTATAGACTAGTCAAATATAAAAATTGATAGTACGTGGGTGAGAGTCGAACTCCGGTCCAAATAATAGGTTGTTTAGTTTTACAAGTAGACCGATTGTTTTTTCTTTTTTTTTGAAGGAAATTTCATTCACTAACTGAAACTACCGGATTCACTATGAAACATTTGTGATCAGATGTACCCGATCACCTGCTAGACTTGAGTCTTGGTGGTATTAATGTCATCAAGTAGGTAGCATGGCATGGTTGTACATTGGACCCACTCTTTTGGTTGGGTACTTGGTACCCACCTTGGCCTAACACTACCATAACAAGCATTGAGATAGGGTGTTTTGAGGAAGACATATATTGTGGGGGTCACGTATTTGAGAATTGAGACCATAACCAAGCCATTAGTTAATGATTTTGCTCCATGTAACATGTCTTATTCAAGCAATCCTCTTATGACGACGGTTGTGATTTGGTAATAGGGTGAGACCTGTGACAGTGTGAAGATCCAAGAGCATTCTTGTTCTGATAAATTTGGTGAAAGAGTTACCTCTAGGTTTTGTTGCTTTCTCGTTTTTACTGGATGACCAGCCCTTGCGGCCCATTCTTAGACAAACTTTAGGGCTGGTACTCAAAGTTCGCTCTGTTACGACTCCTTTAAAGGGAACATGGTGTGCTTTTACCGGAGTCGCTGTTGCTAATGGAACACCTATAATTGCTTGTTCTGGCTCTTACTGTTTTTGCAGAACAAAGGATAAAAAAAACACAAAATCCCATTTGTATTCAGATTACCACTTTTTGGTGGATTTGCATTTGGAGAGAGAAATTTGAATGGCTGCATTTTCCATAGTCGAGTGGATAATGGAGATTACAAACTAATAATTAGTAGTTTTACTGCATTGAATTTCATCACAGGCGGCTGGCCCTGCTGGGCTTAAGGCCAATGAGGCCGGCATCTTAGGCCTCCAAAAAATAGGAGCAACTAGGGCCCATCTTTAAGACATCAATATAATATATGTAAGGGTTTTGCAATTCATTGCACGTTGTCATGTTGAGTTCTTGCATCAACGGTATCAGCAAACTGAATACCTCCGTAGGTCCCTAGTTCAAGTCTCAGGTGAAGCTTCTTGGCAATATGCATATAATATATGTAAGGGTTTTGCAATTCATTGCACGTTGTCATGTTGAGTTCTTGCATCAACGGTATCAGCAAACTGAATACCTCCGTAGGTCCCTAGTTCAAGTCTCAGGTGAAGCTTCTTGGCA
>JAXBDA010001907.1:0-22732 GCA_036023075.1 Gaultheria prostrata | reverse complement strand
ATATGCATATAGTATTTTTTATTATTTCACTTGGATTTGAGCCCATTACAATCTTCTCTGATATCGGTGCACCTTGATTGAAATCTTTCCCGAAATAGTCTTCTAAATCTTACATAAAAATTTATGAAATTTTTCTCCTGATTTTGTCACCTTGTCTCATTGATGATTCATCATAACATGTAATTCATTACAGGGAGAATTGGCCAGCCGCCATCCCCTCTCTCATGGTCTACCAGACTGAAGATCGCAAAGGGAACCGCTAGAGGATTGGCCTACCTGCACGAATGCAGTCCAAGGAAATTCGTCCATGGCGACCTCAAGCCGTCCAACATACTCTTAGACAACGAATTCCAACCCTTTATATCGGATTTTGGCCTCAACCGTCTGATCAGCATCACCGGAAACAACCCTTCGTCATCCGGTGGCTTCATCGGGGGAGCACTCCCTTATATCAAGTCAGCCCCATCGGAGAAGGCAAACAACTACCGAGCTCCAGAGGCACGAGCCTCTGTAAACCGACCCACCCAAAAGTGGGACGTGTATTCATTTGGAGTCGTTTGTCTAGAATTGCTAACCGGAAAGTCACCGGAACTTTCCTCTCCGACTACGTCAACCTCAACGGAAGTTCAGGATTTAGTGAGGTGGGTGAGGAAGGGTTTTGAAGAGGAAAATCCGCTATCGGATATGGTTGATCCCATGTTGCTTCAAGAAGTGCATGCCAAGAAAGAAGTACTAGCTGTTTTCCATATTGCACTTGCTTGCACCGAGGGAGACCCTGAGGTCCGGCCTAGGATGAAAACAGTATCCGAAAATCTCGAAAGGATCGGAACATAGCGTGTGTTTTGTTTTTCGAAGACGAAAATCATCGGAACAAAAGTCTCGATCTTGATTTTTCTATGGGAAACTTTGCTAGCTAACGGATCGATGCTTCGACCTCTATCGGGCGAGGTACAGAGTTTCTTGATGTGTTAGGGAGATTATCAAAAGCATTTTGTTATACATTGGTTTTCAGTTGGGGTAGAGGAAAAGCTAGTTTGCCTTTTGTAATTTATGTTTCTATAATACCCAATTCCTTTGTTACTAGTATTGAGTTTGTAATAAGATATGTCCTCATCATTTTGGTTGCTTCTTCTTGGAATTCTATTGTGTGCTTTCTTATTTTTCCTTAAATATAAAGAATTAGAGTTGTCTGGAGGTAGGTTTAATTTTGTCGAGTAGCAAAAGTAAAACAGTAATTGTACTTTTGGAAACTCTCTCGACGCATTGCTTCTCTTCTTATATCGATTTCATAGTTGGATCTTTTATGATTAACGGAATTCATTTTCGCAACTGAGCTAGCATCGGTTGGTCAATTTTCCTTTTGACCTCGAGATGCAGAGTCCTGGTTAACTGAGCTAGCCCCAATTAATTCTTCACAATGCGTTGATTTACTGTAAATTTTTCACTCAAACAAAACAATTATAGTTACTTTTTTAAAAGTAAAAGTGTTCTAATTAAGATTACATATGCTCCTCCAAAACATACCACATTTGTACAGATTAACCATCCATCAAGATACTTAACACTCAAAAAAAATAAAAAATACAATGTGTTCTAAAGTTAGTAACTAGTCATAATACCTAAAGGCCTCATTTGATTTGCAAATTAACCGTCTGGGATAGGATTAATTGTACCAATTTCTGAGTTATCCCATGTTTGGTTCCCGAATGACTTAAATTCCGGTATTATGAGGGTACTAAAGAATCCCATAAAGAAGGTGGGATTGAGTAGCATTAACAAAGATGTAATTGTTTTTGAAAATATTGATGATGTTGGAATTATTTTCTTTGGCCCTATTTGATGAGTGAGTTAGAGGATGGATAGGATCGCTAATCCTATGGGACCCTTAAACCCTTGTTTTTTTTGGATGAAGAGATAAATTTTTTATTAATCTACCAATCGAAATCTAGCCACTGACAAAAAAATACAAAAAAAAGGGAAAAGGAAAAGGCAGAAACAAGAAACCACTGGTGCATGTCGTCGCCGCTATCACGCCGCAGTTGGAGCCGCCGTCGTTGTCGAAGCCCAGAATAGGGAGTGCAAATTTGTTCATCCTCACCTAATGAGGGTGAACAAAACCCTTACTCTGATTGGTTGAAGTAGTGTGGGGTCCATGGAATCAATACATTTTTTGGTAAGTATGACATCACTTGTTGTGGGATTCGCACCATTTATGGTAGACCCCACACCATTTCAACTAATTAGAGTGAAGATTTTGTTCACCCTCACCTAATGAGGGTGAACAAATTTGCACTCCAGAATAGGAAACCCCAGATTTGTCCCCCTCCCCCCGGTCCAAAAAATCGGGATTTCGGCCACTCATAAGGAGAGGAGAAAAGATCCGGTCATATGGGGAGTTGCCGGCTATCCGAAAGGGAAGTAAAGAGGAGAGGAAGAGGATTGCACAAAATGGAAGGGAATAAGTAATTAGGGATGGGCCTCATAAACCGATGGGATTATTAATAACAGCCCACACCGAGTTTTTAGTAATCCTTTCCCAAGCTCTGCGATGCGAAACGACTTTCATGCCCATGCTAGTTTCCGTTAATACCAATAATACCCTTTTCATTATATACTCTTAACTCTACACGCCGTATTTTTCTGTTTCTGGAGCTGCGCAAGAGCAAGAAGGGAGAAAGATCGATCGACGACGGCTGCTGTTGGACGTCCCGACAGACTTCCGGCGACCTCGGCTCAGGTAAACACCTTTTTAACTCGGCTTCAACTCGAATCTCTCAATGTTTAATTAGAAGCATTGTTGTCAAATTAGAAGTCACGCGGCTTTGAATTGAAAAAAGATACAATTAACAGGGAGTAACTTGTGATAAGGATCGAATTCTAGGGTTTTCTCTGTAATCGTCCCCTGACTTATACTCCCAATTTCTCCGCGATCAGAACCAGCCCAAAATCGAGCAGGTACCTCTCTCTCTCTCTCTCTCTCTCTCTCTCTCTTCGTCTGTATCTCTGTCTGCTGTATTTTATGCTTAATTTAGATGCTTAAACATGATACGTTTGGGGCCTAGTAAAGAATCACTTCTTGAAAGAGGATTGGCATGTCCTATCCACACACCAGGAGTGAATCAATTTAGAGCATATGGGCAGTAGTGTCATTCTTTGGCCTGAAGCAGTTGCTTTCTAGGCTTCTACCCAAGTCCAGCCCAGACTAGGGTTTCAGTTAAGCTGTAATTGGAATCTGAAATTATCAGTTTAAATCTTTTTGGAAGATGCATTATGTACACGCAACTGCATTAGGAACTCGTAACGGACTTTGTCTCGGCTGTGGCCGGTGGCATGGGGTCGCCAAGGATTAGTAGAGGTGCACGCAAGTTGGTTTGGACACCTGAGTAATCACATAAGAAAAAAAAAGATAGAGTTTTGCACACACAATACCTGCAGACTAGTCTTAACTGTCACATGTGATATGTTTGTTCATTGCAAAGTTAGGGTTTTAATGGAGCGTATGGGTAAATGCAGGTTCGGCTAACACGGGTTGTCATCGTGCTGTAAATTAAATTAACATGGAGGTCAGTGCCAGTTCGTATTGCATATTAGTATATGATGTAGTATTATGCCCAACTGTCAATCAGTTTTCTGCTGTAATTTAGTTTTATATTTTGTATTCGTGATTTATGCTCGACTGCAAATATTTATGATAAGATTTCCTTGTCAAATTCAGAACCGAGGGGGCGATCATAGACCCATTGACCTGGACATGATGACGTCAGTGTTGGAACCTGAGAAGACTGGTAGTGGGGGATTACATGTACCTGGGAAAGATAGAGTAGTTTTCAGACCTCCTGAAAGGAAATCTCTCCTAGGTATGGTTACATGAACTCATCGTCCTCATCTTTAGCGACAATATGTGTGTGTGTGCGTGCGTGCGTGTGTTTGTTTGTTTTCCATCAATCATCATACTATGTACTCCCTCCGTCCGGATTTGTTGGTCCGTTTTGGGGATTCCAACTTTTTTTCCATTACTTTTTTTCCACTTCTTTTTATGTACTTTTTCCACACTTTACTCTTTAACTTTTGGAAATGGGCAAACATTTTCGGACTTGAAAAAGTATGTTTGTGGACCAACAAATCCGGACGGAGGGAGTAATATATTTCTTTTCATTGCATCGAGTTTCTAAAGACGCATATGCTGACCTCAGTTATTTGAATTTGGCGTTGCATCAGGCATGAAATAACTGATCGGTACTTTGTACAGAATTTACCCAGATTCGAACCATTAGGCATTAGCCATGTACCATAATAAACTAAGCAGTAATATTGGTTTGGTTGAAATTGGTTTTAGTTTGAAGACATGCCAATTATTATATTTGTACTACTCTACTTGAGTCTAACTTTGAAGAAAGAATGTGTGCGGGGCCTGGCTGAATCCATGTGAGAACTAAGCCGAATCTTATGATATTCAATTACCCAGGCAAACTTCCTACCATAGGTTAATTTGAGCTGAGTAGAACCAACTCCAAACCTCCTAGTGAAATGATGTCAGGTTTGTTTGCTTACTAACCCCAGTTCCAAGACATGTACTGTCCTAGTTAATCCACTGTAATGAACTCTGGTTAGAATTTCCAATATTTTGATATTTCAATTAGCCTCGAAACTATTGATCTCCACCATGTTGTTTATGTAACCTCAGTGTAAACTTCTGATTTTTTGAGGACTTTAGTTCTTTACTGTGGGTGCTA
This sequence comes from Gaultheria prostrata, assembly GCA_036023075.1. NCBI lineage: Eukaryota > Viridiplantae > Streptophyta > Magnoliopsida > Ericales > Ericaceae > Gaultheria > Gaultheria prostrata. The sequence goes on along the minus strand of JAXBDA010001907.1, from coordinate 17,999 downwards.
GCCCAAAGTTGATTTTTGATTTCTACAGAATATCATTCATGCCTATGATATAGATTTTTGGTTCCATGCCTTGTTTTTTGCTTATAGCTCCTGCATGTATGAGACACGGAAGTGGTGCCAATTATTTGATCTGAGATCATTGTTTCCTTTCAAAACAGGGCTAGATGTTCTTGCAAATGTGAAACGTGATGGATCTAAAGGAGACGGTGCTTTCAAGGTCCCAAGGGAAAGAGTTACTTCAGTTGTGTCGTCTATGGATGAAGAGGAGAACTCTGCTGCCTCTGGGATAGATGAAGTAGGGAGTGACATAAAGAATAATGCGGGTAACTATACTGGCAGGAAGTATCGTGAAACCCATGCAAGTGGACCCTCTCATTCAGGTACCTCATTTGTTTTGAATTGTGATATCTGACTTGCTTCTACTGTATAAAACATGAATCGCCTTTTTAATGTTTTCTGGTACAATGTAATTTATTTTAATCTACCTGTTCCTGTTCCTATTTTGGTTTTCTGTACAACTGATCAACTGAAGCCGGTATTGCTTTTTCCCTGCTCTTGTTTAGTTATGTGAAGCCAACTTCTACAATGCACTTCATTAGCTGCTGTTATTACCTTTCATATGCTTGTGCAAATTCTGTCTCTTTCTTCTAACTTGCTTTTATCTCTTGATGGTGCACATTACGTTTGGCTGCTATTTATCTTAAATACTGTGCAAAGAATCAATGTGATAGTAGCAGGCACATGATATTTCATCTAGAAGTGTTTGTATGAACCCCTCTTACGACACATGTTGATCCAAAATATGGTTAGGTTAGGTGTTCCTACGGAGTTTATGAACTTAGTAATTTCTATAGGTACAATTTTTGGGAATGATAACATTTCTTTAAGCCCGAGGAGATACTAAAGCTGGCCTGGGCAGTTATCCAGTGGGACATTATTTATATCATTGAATCAAGCAGCCAAACTATGACACTAGAAGGTTACATTTTAAACAGAGAGATAATTATATTGCCAAAAGGGGAACAGGGTGAGAATTAAGGACAACAGATTATATATTATCACGCAGCCAAACTATGACAGTAGAAGGTTACACATATTAAACAAATAGATAATTATATTGCCAAAAGGGGAAAAGGGTGAGAATTAAGGACAACATATATATTATCATCACTATTATTGTGGACAAACAAGCTAAGTAGAAGTTAAATAAGAGGTTTGTTGGCATTGAGTAATTCTTTATTAAGTTTTTGATGGTTGTGATAGACTATGAGGTATCAATTTGCATTTCATTGTATTGATCACTTAAAAAAGTCTTATGAGCGTTATAGAAGCTCGAAAGGCATAAATGCTACCAATGGGAGTCACAACTGCATTCAGGGAGGAATTATGGTCTTAACAATCCAACTAGTGCCCAAGACAAAATAATATTCTGATTAGTTGATGTTTGATTATCTTGGTCTTTGCATCTTTGGTTTCTGTTATCGTGAAGTGCGGAAAATGTTTTATCACTGAAAAATTCCATTGTCCCAACATTGCAGATAGTACTGTGACCGAAGAAAGACAAGTCAGTGACACACCGAGGAGGCATAACTCGAAAGAACATATCCGTTCTGAGGTCAGTACTTTTGATCCTTTATTTGAAGGTCCATGTGATCTTCTTTTCAAATAGATTTGTTCCTAAACTAAAACAGTCAATTTGGTTTTGATGGAAAATTGTCTGTTTGATTCAATAAAGTGAGGTTTACTGAACTTGTAGACAGAGTACACGTCCCTTTGCTAGCTAACTGCTAATAAATGGAGGTCTCCATGATGATGTGTAACACACATCCCTGCTGTTGCGTCGTTGCTTGTGTTAGCTGGACAAGCGTCTACTTTCAAAATCTTTATTTTGGAGGTCTCATTTTTACATATTTGTTTTCTTCCAGCTGCTTGGCACTTGATGAACCAAGTACTTATCCAGTCCAGTGGCTCCGTAAAATACTTTTTCATGCTTTCTCATGTGTCATCTGAAATTGGAAAACTAAAGTTAAACTACTAAGATAGGAGAGCTAGGGGTTATAGAGTTTTTCCAATCGTTATTCAGCAACGTAGATACATATATAAACTTTGGTGCAGGTTGTGTCTTTGGCACGTGCTCAACTTCATCCGATATTCCTCTTTCGTTTCTATCTCCAACATTGATATGTTGACCCCTTCATACTGGTGGTGCATTAGTTTGGTCACATGAGTCACATTGGAATTGGTAAAACCATCTTGGTTTATCGTCATAAATGTTTTGGTTTGTGGGTGCTACTTTTTAACTTCCAAGAGTTCTTCCTCTCTGATTCTTTTTGTCTTGATCTCTCATTTATCTCCACATTCTTGTTAAACGAAAAATTATTATCATCTATTGTCATTCACTTATCACAAAACAAACAAACAAATAAATAAAATCTATTCCCATTCAACATGTTGGTTGAACTGAGTTTTTAGGAGGATCATGGATTGTGATGCTCATTTGAGTACTATACCTGTCTCTTTCTATGTTGACAACCATCTAATGGTTTCTTTATTAGTTTATTGCATTTTTCCCCAGTTCTATTATCAGTATCTGCTTAATCAGCTCTCTGGGGTTAATTTGCATTTATTGACGAGACGGGAATGAAATGGCCTGTGTTAACCTGGTTGTTCATTTTGTTCTTCTGTTGTGCTGACGCTACTCAAATGTTTTAAATTGGTTTTTATTATTTGAATGCATTTGGTTTTTGGCAGTGCTAATGTTAGTTATGAGGCCAATCACTGCCATTGTGAAACGTCAACCATTTTGTTCCTGAGTCCTAACTTTGACTTCATAATTCAGATAGTAGCTGTATCTCCAGGAAGCTCTCGATATGGTAGGAGCCCAAGTTATGACACTGGTGACCGTGATGAAGGCAGAAGTTATTTTAGGGATGATTCAAAAAGTGAAACCAGGGGCAGGAAGAGGAGACACAGAACTGATAGTGAAGAGAGAAATCAGGGAGGAGTATCACGCAGTCGACAGGAAAGAGAGCGCGATGAGGGTTATGGAAGAAAATGGAGCCGATATGAAGGTTCAAGGACACCAGGTATGTTTTGATTTCATCATTTAGTTTGCTTTCGACTATGCACTTTCTATCGATGTCCCATTTACAAATATGTTTAAGATAGTGAAAATGGTCATTTGGGTCTCTAGGCCTGCCCTCCCTGATGCCTTTTGGCTTTGATTTGGGGGCATGGTTCTGAAGCAAAACGTTCCTGTAGCTCCTCGGTTCTTGGAGGTTTAGGGGGGCCACTGCTTCAGTGGTATTCTGAGCGCAGCCACTTTGTGCATATTGCCAATGGTTAGGTCTAGTCTTCAATCATCCCCCGCCCATACCCCCAATGATTGGGGACTAGATGATTTCTGTTATTGTTGTTGTTGTATAGTGAAAATGGTCATTAGACAACACCTGCCTCATAAGGAAAGATGCAAAAGAAGGAAGAAATGATGACGTGGAGAGCAAGTTAACAAATGGCAATAATTTTAAATCATATTTCCTTAAATCATACTTGAGAATATGTATCAATTTATTTGAATATTCATTCCCTCTTTAGGAAGAACAATAATTTTTCAATTTCTGCATTTGAGCTTTCTTCTTATCGTTGAAGGCTTCAACCATGGAGCCTTTTTGCTATGTGGAAGTAGTGTATGACCGTGATTACTGGATTGTTTCAATCATTGTCCTTGGCTCTGCTGGGCATTTTTCCGATCTCTCTGCTTTCTAATTTAGTTAAATATTGTTGTTGGAACTACAATTTATAGATAGTTTTGTGAGCGTTCTAGTGATACTGATGTGATTAAGTTGTGCAGGGAGATCTGACTGGGATGATGGAAGGTCGGACTGGGAAGAAGATACTCCACACCGGGAAAGTCATTCTAATATCCGCAGGCACCATCAGCCTTCACCATCCCCAATGTTCATTGGGGCCTCTCCTGATGCACGGTTGGTTTCGCCATGGCTGGGGGGCCATACACCACAGTCTGGTATGTCATTAGCAAAAGTTCATGTTTCCATTGGGAAGCTGATCATTGTTTATTTGCTTTCATGGATAAATTTAAACCATTGCAATGATGTACAGGACATTCATCTTCTCCTTGGGATGCTATATCACCATCTCCGGTACCAATACGGGCTTCTGGGTCTTCTGTTAGATCTGCTAGTTCTCGATATGGTGGAAGGTCCCACCAACTAAGTTTCTCTGCAGAAAATTCACATCAATCTGAGGTAGAGAATGTACTACTTTGTTGAAGTCTCATTTTCCATCCCAAAAAGCAATATTTATAATATTTCCATCTTGAAAGCTGATAATGACTATCAGTTCCACTTTTTATATATCAGCTAGGGACTTGTGTAAATAATATTGTTGTATTTTTATGTGTTTGGTATATCCAGCATGGAGAAGCAGTTAAGAGCTCTTTCCCTGAGGATAGCAATACAGAGATCTCTGAGAGCATGCATTTGGAGATGGAATACAATTCTGACCGGGCTTGGTAATTTGGAGTTTTGTTCCTTTTACTGCATGTAGTCAACATTGACAGGGTAGGAATGCTTGAGATGGCTAGACAACATAACCTCATACCTGCACTTGTTGGCCTTGGTTGTGCTCAACAAGTGTTCAACGGTACAACACTGATAAGATAATGTGCTTTAACATTCAAGTGTTGCAAAACTCCTTTCTTAATTTAGAAGATGCATTAATAGTCTTTGTGATTCTGCATTTGTTATGTCCGGACCCAACTTTCAGTCCTAGGTTCAAGCTGTCTTTAATATGTCCTATTCTGAGGCATTACTATTTTGGTGCCATTGTACCATTTTTTATAACTGATTTCATGAGACTAAATATGTTAGTTGATACTTATTATAAAAAAAAGAAGAGACTTAACATGTTATGTTAGTTTATGTAGCTAGTTTTTGTCCTTTCATTCTCACCCTTTTAACTTTTACTTGCTAGGTATGATAGAGAAGAAGGCAATACAGTATTTGATGCGGATAGCTCATCGTTTTTCCTTGGCGATGATGCTTCTTTCCAAAAGAAAGAGGCAGAGTTGGCGAAAAAGCTGGTATGTATGAAATGGCTTTTCAATCGTCGAAATGGAGAATTCTTGTTATTCTGTGTTATTTAATAGTACTTTACCTGCTTTATTATTGTAAGTTGTGCAGATGTACTCAAAACCTGTTGTGTTTGCAATCTTGTTCTTATGCTTGCTTTATAATTTATTTTTAACTAGAAGTTCGTGTAATCTATGGGAGCAAAATAATTATTCTTTTTGCATGGTTGTATGTCAAAATCAAGTACCTTGATGAACATATATATATATATATATATATGCAATAGTGGCCCCTTATGTATGTTCAACACTTCCTAGCAGCCTTGAATTTCCATGAACTTCCCATGAGGGATGACAATGGGACATCTCTTGTTTACATGAAAATTAGACAGTTGCTTCTGTGCACTCTCTTTGTTGATAAATTGGCAATTTGTTTCACCTTCTAGGCCATTGAAGCTTAAAATGATGGCCGTCAAGTACTTAGGTTTATTTTATGCAAACGACTGACTACCGATAACCTGTACTCGCTGCCTGTACTGAATCCACATAGCTTTATGTTGTGTTGGAGATCTTTAGAAAATTAGAATGTCTTCTAGACCTGATTACCTACGTTCATAGTTGATTGGTAAAAAAGAATAATTGATTCTTGTTCTTAAAAGGAGGGAACAACCTCAAAATTTGTGTCGCATGAGAGCAAAAAGTATAGAACAATTATTTCCCCCCTCCAAAAAAAATAAAATGATAATAAGTAAAGAGATAAAAGAATTATAGTACATGTATAACAAACCTGGATACAAACAGTCAATAATGGCCAATGGTAATTTACAAATAATCCTGCCCGTCAAAATACGGCGGTCCTGCCTCTATGGGTTGTGAATAGTTCTATTTTTGGCTCTATTGGAAGAAGTAGGTCTTATTTTATTCTCTCTGGATGGACATATGTTTTTCGAAGTGCAGTGACTGTTCATGTCATGAATTTCATGTAGACGCCTCTTAGAAAATGCCTCCTGAAGTGCCTAAAGTTCTACACTCCTTTTAGTTCATTTAGAAGCACCTCTTGGAAAATACTTCTTAAAGTGTCAAGTCCTTAAAATACTTCGAACTATTTTGGGGACTATTTATCATGTTGGCATATGTTAGTGTGTTACACACTTCATTTTATCCTATTGAGTGCTGAGGTGGAACTAAGGTGACAAATGGAGCCATTTAATGTCACAGTCTTGCAGTTTGCTTGTAGCATGTGTATTGGCCTCCAAAGTAGCACATGTGGTGAGAATGGATGGATTTGGGCCAATTTGTATATCCATTTCGTATTTGAAGTTCATTTATCATTATGATTGTTTTGGTCGTAACTCTTAAATGTTATGCAACAAGTGTCATGTATCTGTGACATGTTTATTCGAAAATACTTCTCAAAGTGTCCCAAGTCCCTAAAATACTTCGAACTATTTTGGGGACTATTTATCATGTTGGCATATGTTAGTATGTTACACACTTCATTTTATCCTATTGAGTGCTGAGGTGGAACTAAGGTGACAAATGGAGCCATTTAATGTCACAGCCTTGCAGTTCGCTTGTAGAATGTGTAATTGCCTCCAAAGTAGCACATGTGGCGAGAATGGATGGATTTGGGCCAATTTGTATATCCATTTCGTATTTGAAGTTCATTTATCATTATGATTGTATTGGTCATAACTCTTAAATGTTATGCAACAAATGTCATGTATCTGTGACATGGTTATTCGAAATCTGCTGCTATCCTGCATTGTTCTACCGGTTAACTAATTGTGATTTCTAAAATACAGGTTCGAAGGGATGGAACAAAAATGACATTGGCCCAGAGCAAAAAATTATCACAGCTTACTGCTGACAATGCTCAATGGGAGGACAGGCAACTGCTGAGATCTGGAGCAGTTAGAGGCACTGAGGTCCAGACAGAATTTGATGATGAAGAAGAACGGAAGGTTATTCTCCTAGTTCATGGTATGAGGAGTTAGATATCATTTCCATTTAAATGACCGAAATCCTTCGCAATTAGTTCTTTGCTTGTTTATTGCTATTTTCTTTGTACCCTGTTTGATGTTTTTTTCCCATCTTGTCGCAGATACAAAACCCCCTTTCCTGGATGGAAGGGTTGTTTTCACAAAGCAAGCAGAGCCTGTAATGCCACTAAAAGACCCGACGTCAGATATGGCTATCATATCCCGGAAAGGATCTGTTCTGGTGCGGGAAATTCGTGAGAAACAAAGTAGCAATAAATCACGTCAGCGTTTTTGGGAGCTTGCTGGCTCAAAACTTGGTGATATCCTTGGTGTTGAGAAGACTGCGGAGCAGGTATGAATGCTTTAAAGATTCTGATTTGACTCTGTCTAATTAATAATTAAATGGAACTCAAATCCTGAAACGTTCAGCATACTGACTGAAGCTTATTGTTCTTGATGATAGATTGATGCAGATACAGCAGTAGTAGGTGAAGAAGGCGAAGTTGATTTCAAAGAAGATGCCAAGTTTGCAACACACTTAAAGAAAGGGGAAGCCGTGAGTGAGTTTGCAATGTCAAAAACACTAGCTCAGCAACGGCAGTATCTCCCTATATTTTCTGTGCGGGACGAGTTACTGCAGGTTTGTCATTTGCCCTTCTGTGCGCAGTTATTTTGTCTTTTAAGTAGAGTTCGGTAATCCACTTGTTGACATACTGTTGTACTACAAGGTTACCCTTGATTGGTCTTGTCTCGTTGTTTGAATGGTCCAAACCTGTATTGATTTCTTAGGACTATTAATAATCAATTTTGGTAATCAGATAATCAGTTTGATTGATTCTTCAATATATTCCGAGCTGCTGTCCCTACCTGTGATACACGGATCCGTGTTTTCAGGCGAAGTACCCGTGTCGATACGACACGACACGGGTGTGGGTGCGGGATACGTACCCGGTGCGGCGATAAAAAATCGGACACGTTGGGTCAGAAATCAGAGGAAAAGAAGAAGAAGATTGCAGCAGCAGATCCAGGGTATTCTTCGATCTTCGTTGGGTTTGATGAGTTCTCTACGGCAAACGCCCCGTCGTCGTCGATTAGTTCTCCACGCGAATCTCTCCGTCATCGTCAATTAGTTCTTTGCTCTTCAAGTTGTTTATTGGGTCTCTGTTTTATATCTTGGTCGATGGCGGAGTGAGAGAGACGATAATGGTGTAAACCCTTATCGAGGCTTCCATTCACTGTGGGAGCAACAAGTTACACTCTATTTAGACTTGTAGTAATAAAGTGCCACGTGATTCAGTATTTTCTGAGTTTGGACCTTGTTCTTCATCTTGTTAAGGAGCAGCCACATCATATAATTACTCTCTTAAATGTCTGATTCCGTGTACGTCTGTCCATAAATAGTTGTCGGAATACAACAACTCTCTTAAAAGTCAAATTCAATGTACACACCTACCAATTCTTTTAATATAATACTTATTTTTAATGCAAGACACCTACTAGATGGGCTAAGAAATTGGGCTTGTAATGAAATTGGGCTTATTTATTGTTTGTGGGGGCTTTGAAAAATTCAGCCTGTTTCTTTCACATATGTATATATCAAAAATATTCTGGAAATTGCATCGCGTATCCCCGCACCCGTATCCAAATTTGGATCCATATCCACGAATCCTCTTTTTTCAGGATTCACGTGTCCGATCCTTGGATATGCACCCGTATCCGATTCACGTACCCGTATCCGTGTAACATAGGTCCCTACTTTTCTTTGCATAGCAATTGTGTTTCTCCTCTGTATTCTGGAGTCTCTGGGCTGCCTTATTCTATGTCTCACATCTGAGTGCTTCTTGTAGTTTTTTTTCTTGTTAAACACTTGATATACATCTAAGAAGTGATGATAGGATGCAAATAGATTTTGGTGTTTCCTTTTGTTGCGTCTTTGCGTTGTTATTCTAACTCGGCTTCAATTTCCCATGAGTAGGTTATTCGCGAGAATCAGGTGGTCGTGGTCGTTGGAGAAACCGGCTCTGGGAAGACCACACAACTGACCCAGGTTAGTTTAGTAGTGAACTGAAGATCACGCAATGGTTATCGTTATTTTGAAGTGAAGCCGTAAGTATATTGTGATCAAGTCTAAAATTGTGAAATTGTTGACAGTATCTCCATGAAGCTGGCTACACAACTAATGGTATTGTCGGTTGTACCCAACCAAGGCGTGTAGCAGCCATGAGTGTTGCCAAAAGAGTGAGCGAAGAGATGGAAACTGAATTGGGTGATCGAGTTGGATATGCCATTCGCTTTGAGGATGTGACTGGACCCAACACCGTAATCAAGGTAACTAATTGTTTTCTCGGCATATGAAGCCAGATATTTGCAAGTCAATCACGATTTAAATTATTATCATAATCTCTGATGAAAATATATTCCAAATAGAGAAACACATGGTACACAAAGTTAGTTTTGGTTGTTGTGGACTCTTTCCTCTTGCTTTGCAGTTCTTGTGGATTAAGTTGCATTGGATGGGAACATTTGAGGCTGACTCATTGCATTTTCCTGGTTTCAGTACATGACTGATGGTGTACTTCTCCGTGAGACACTAAAAGACGCTGATCTTGACAAGTACCGGTATGAACGTTATAGTTGACTTATTTATATTGGATTCAAGTTTCATATATGTTCAGCTTTGATCATCAAGTTCTGTTGGTAATTAAACCCGATATTTACATTTGGCTTGTAATGATACAGTATCGTTGTAATGGATGAAGCACATGAAAGATCACTCAACACAGATGTCCTTTTCGGGATTCTCAAGAAAGTGGTTGCTCGGCGTCGTGACTTCAAGCTTATTGTGACATCGGCAACTCTAAATGCACAGAAATTCTCAAATTTCTTTGGAAGGTAAACTATTTGTTTTTAAAAAGGTTGTCGGAGTACCATGCGTATCTTTATCTTGACATAAACGATTTCTGATTGTTTTAGACTTTTAATCTTCACACAAATTAAACAAATTATTCGGATTTTCGTGACAGTGTACCAATTTTCCTCATCCCTGGAAGAACATTCCCAGTCAATATTTTGTACAGCAAAACCCCATGCGAAGACTATGTTGAAGCATCGGTTAAGCAGGCCATGACTATCCATATCACCAGTGGACCGGGCGATATCCTTATATTCATGACCGGTCAAGATGAGATTGAGGCAACATGTTATGCACTCTCAGAGCGCATGGAACAACTAGTATCCACCACAAAGAAATCCGTCTCTAAACTCTTGATTCTCCCTATATACTCCCAGCTGCCAGCCGACTTGCAAGCAAAAATATTCCAGAAAGCTGAAGAAGGGGCCCGCAAATGCATTGTCGCCACCAATATTGCCGAGACGTCTTTGACTGTCGATGGAATCTACTACGTGATCGATACTGGCTATGGTAAAATGAAGGTGTACAACCCTCGGATGTGTATGGATGCTCTACAAGTGTTCCCAGTTAGTCGTGCCGCTGCTGATCAGCGGGCCGGATGGGCAGGTAGAACGGGCCTGGCACGTGTTATCGTCTTTACACAGAAAAGTGCATACCAAGATGAAATGCTGCCGAGTCCAGGGCCCGAAATCCAGAGGACTAATCTTGGGAATGTGGTCCTGTTGCTCAAGTCTCTTCAAATCGAAAACTTATTGGATTTCGATTTTATGGACCCACCTCCGCAGGATAACATCCTAAATTCGATGTACCAGTTGTGGGTTTTGGGTGCCCTTAACAATGTTGGAAATCTAACTGATCTCGGTTGGAAAATGGTTGAGTTCCCGTTGGACCCACCACTCGCTAAGATGCTATTGATGGGAGAACAGCTAGGATGCCTAAACGAGGTTTTGACAATTGTTTCTATGCTTTCCGTCCCGTCAGTGTTTTTTAGGCCTAAAGATAGGGCAGAGGAGAGTGATGCGGCAAGGGAGAAGTTCTTTGTCCCCGAATCGGACCATTTGACGCTGCTTAATGTTTACCAGCAATGGAAAGCCAATGACTACAGGGGAGATTGGTGTAATGACCATTTTCTCCATGTTAAAGGGCTACGAAAGGCTAGAGAAGTGAGATCCCAACTACTGGATATTCTCAAAACCCTCAAGATCCCGCTAACGTCGTGCGACCCTGATTGGGACATTGTGAGAAAAGCCATCTGTTCTGCGTATTTTCACAATTCTGCGAGGCTTAAGGGGGTTGGGGAGTATGTCAATTGTAGGAACGGGATGCCGTGTCACTTGCACCCGAGCAGTGCCCTTTACGGGTTGGGTTACACTCCGGATTACGTGGTGTATCACGAGCTGATTTTGACAGCCAAGGAATACATGCAGTGTGCGACGGCCGTGGAACCCCAGTGGTTGGCGGAACTGGGGCCCATGTTTTTCTCAGTGAAGGATTCGGATACGTCAATGTTGGAGCATAAGAAGAAACAGAAGGAAGAGAAGACGGCCATGGAGGAGGAGATGGAGAGTTTGAGGAAGGTCCAGGCGGAGGCCGAGAGGGAGAGCAAGGAGAGGGAGAGAGAGAAGAGGGCCAAGCAACAGCAACAAGTGTCGATGCCGGGGATGAAGAAAGGTTCTTCCACTTATTTGAGACCTAAGAGGCTTGGTTTGTGAAGTAATTATTACTGTATTAGGGAAATCTTTCTGTTGATTTGTCACTTCTGATGGATGTTTCATCGAATTTCATCAAAACAAGAAAAAAAGAAAGAAAAAGAAAAAGAGGACACTTCATCAAACAAGAATGTGGGTGATAAAAAAAATTAAAAAAAGGAAAAGAAAAAATCAAACAAGAGTGTACAGCGAACGGGTTAAAGAATGAGGATATGTTGTATATTTGTCTTTGATGTTTAGGCCTGTATGTATTTTATCGGCGACGATGATTCAGGCATAAATTTTTACCACTTTGTTCTTATTTAACAGTCTTCAGTTTCTGGAACTTGGCTCAAATAAGGCTGGGTTTCTTGAAATGCTTGTTGAGTAATTCCAGTTTGGCTTCTCCTAGTCTTCAAATTTACTCCCATTTGGATTCAGGAGATGTTGCATGTTCTTTGGTATATTTAAATCGAAGGCCATTTTGGGGTGAGTTTGGATAAAAAAATTTAGCGGCTTTTTGCTTATTTTGCAAAAATTGGGTTTGAGTAAAAGACAAGTTGTTTGGGTTCACTCTCATTTTTAGAAAAATTATCTCTAAAAGTTATCACTATGTCGTCATTCATTTTTTTGGTCTTTAATGATTTTTTTCTCAATTTGTTATTTATTTTTTATGTTATTTATGTTTTACTTTTAGGATGTATATTGTGTACCTCTATCGAAAAAATATTTTTTTTTGTTAAAATATTTAGAAATCTACTAAAGATGAAAAATTATGCAATTCTATGCAAAACTATTACCATCTCAAAACTACCGACCAAAAGATGTGTAGTAAAGGATTAATGTGGTAATTGGGAAAGGCCCAAGTGCGAATTAATTTTCTTCAGAAATTCTCTTTACAATGTTTGCATATGATCCTAACCATTGCAGAAGTTTGTCCAAACTAAAGTTACTGGGTTTCCTCAATTCTATGTCTGGTGGGTTCGAATCACTTGCCGGTCTTCATTGCTGGATGAGTCCAGTTTATGGGCTTAACGGTAATAGGTGGTTGTGGCTGTTGATATATGGTTGGGGTGACCTTGGTGGCGGCTGGTTGCTGGTCGGCGGTTTAGGGCTGTGGGGTGGCGGTAGATTATTGGTGGTATCTAGGGTTTTTTCCTTTTGGGCTATGTGTTTTGAACTTCATTGTTGTATCGGGTATGTCCTACTTGGGCTAGGCTTTAAGGCATTTTGGGCTTTGCCCACTGGACGTTTTTTGGGCTTTGACCAACCGGTGTTTTTAATTTCTCGAACATTGGTAGGAGTCCTCTCCCCTCTCTCCCAACTTAATTTCTCTCCCAACTTAATTTAACATTTGTCAAGTTTTTTTTAATTTTTTTCTATTAAAAAAATAAAAAATTGTCCAAACTCACTATCAGTTTTTTTTTTTTTTGGCTCAGTAAACTCACTATTAGCTTCCCTTGTCTTTAGTTACTATCTTAAATTAAAAGTCGGTTTTGTTTAGCTCCCTTGTATAACCGATTACTCCTCTATTTTCGCAATTTTTTTTTTACCTTCTCTTTCAAAAAAGGCCTTATTTTGAATTTTCGGAAAAACAATTAGCTCAATTAAGAAATTAAAATATTGAATCGTCTATTTGCGCATATCTAATTGAATTAATTTTTTTTATAGAAACACTCAAAAACATTATTTTAAAATTATTAAACGGTTCGAATCAATCTCATGGAACCAAAAGTGTATCCCTCAAACCGCCATGTATATTTTCGGTACCATTCCCTTCGCGCCATATCTTTATCGGTTTATTTTTTCTCCTTAGATCACTGGAGTCGAAACAACAGTTACACATTTCTAATTGAGCTAATTTTTTTTATTGGAACAATCAAAAATATTATTTTAATTTATTAAACGGTTCGAATCAATCTCGTGGGCCATTAACCGATTTACGTGTTTTTTTAAACTTTATTAAATAAAACGTGGGTTTTTAAACTTTATTCCCAAAGTACGTGAAAACATGTTTAGAAAACACATTTTTTAGAAAACATGTTTCCGTTTCACGCTTTCACCGTGGGTTAAGACGAATTAACTCAAAAATTAAGTTAATCCTAATCTAACTTGAAAACGTGTTTGCAAAACACGCTTTCAAAGATGTAGAATTTCTGAAGCAAGATCACCACCGACTTTTTTGTTCCCTCTGGTTCTCTTCATCACAGAGCTCCCAGCCCATTAGGCAGTGCAATTGAGGCTGTTTCTTCGCCGACATCAGAGAGCTCCCCAGTACGCTCATGTCTTCTCTTTCCCTCTCTCTGGTCCAAACCCAGAGGCCAAGGAACGCACAGTGACCTGATCGATGAAAATGGTCCTTGAAATTGGATGAGTTGGGTTGATTCCATTTAAGGGAAAATTGGTGATCTAGGTTTTCTATATGGTATATCTATTCAAATTCAATCGGAAACTTTTGAGCTATTGGGAATCAGATTAAAGAGAGGGATTAAGGGGTATGCAAAAACCAGGTTGTGTTTTCCCGTCACAACGATCTGTGCGTGGAGCAGAACCAGATATCTCCGAGCAAAACTCTAGACTTTATTCGTCTAGGGAGTGTGGGTAAGAGTGAGAGAGAGACTTACAGTGAGAGCCGCTTGAATTTTTCCACAGCAAAAGCGTGGTTGGCAATCACGCCTACTAAAAACGTGTTTGCTAACCACACTTTTGATTTTAATTCCCTTGGGTTAAACCATCTAAGTTACCAAAAAAGCGTGTTTATTAACCACGTTTTATTAAAAACATGATTGCTAAACACGATTTCACGTATTATGAGAATAAAGTTTAAAAACCTATGTTTTAATTAATAAAGTTGTAAAAAAAACTTGAAACTGTTAATGAGCCAAATCTCGTGGAACCAAAAGTGTATCACGCAAGCCGCCATGTATATTTTCGGTACCATTCCCTTCGCGCCATATATATTTTTTCTCCTCGGATCATCGGAGTCGAAACAACAGTTTGTTCCCGGGGCGGAAAACAGATCTATTCCACTGCTAGCGTCCTTTACAAGTCGGCCACCATACGCCGCCGCACCACCGAACCGACCTCCCTTCCCACGGCCCAAAACCAAGGTTTCCCTCTCTCTCTGTCCCTCTCTCCCAAGGTCTGTGTGTGTGTGTGTGTTGATTGGATTCTATTTCTACTTTTACAGCTTCCTATTGGAGCTTTTGATTGTACTGCATCTTGATTTTCGAATTAGGTCCTTGTACGGCTTCTTTGCTAGATTCATCAGGTCCTTCTATGGATCTTCATTGTTTGGAAAAATCGGAACTTTTGATGTATTTTTGTAGACTAATTTGCAAAATGGTTGGTTGTTTGTGTTCTTTAGTGTTTGGATAATAGGGATTTTCGTGTTATTACGGCATTTGATAATTACAGCTTCAAATTGGAGTTTTGGATCTTGGGTTGAGAAATATATTGACTATAGTCTATATATTAGGACCTTTTATGGCTTATTTGTTAGATTAATTAGGGCCTTCTATGGATCTTCATTGTTTGGAAAATTGGGGACTTTTGATGTACTTTTGTAGACTAATTCGCAAAAGAGTTGGATGTCTATTTTCTTAGTATGAATGAGGGGGTTTTCTAAGTACGGTTTTTGATAATGACACCTTCAAATTGGAGCTTTTGATCTTGGGCTAAGAACTAGATTGACTATTTATTGCATCTTGAGTGACAAATTAGGGCCTTTTATGGCTTCTTTGCTAGATAAATTAGGGCCTTCTATGGATCTTCATCGTTTGGAAAATTGAGACATTTTGAGTGTTTTTGTAGAGTAATTTGTGAAATCGTTGGTTGGTTATTTTCTTAGTGTGTGAATATAGGGAATTTTTTTTTCTAATTACGGTATTTGATATTGGGTTAAGAACTATATTGTCAATAATATAGTGCATCATAATAGTCAAATTATGACCTTTTACGGCTTCTCTGCTAGATGAATTAGGGCCTTCTATGGATCTTCACTGTTTGGAAAAATTGGGACTTTTGATGTATTTTTGTAGACTAATCTGTAAAATAGTTGGGTTTTTTTTTTTTTTTTATTAGTGTGTGATTAATAGGGCTTTTTTTTACTTACGATATTTGATAATTAAAGCTTCAAATTGGAGCTTTTGATCTGGGGTTAAGAACTATATTCACTATATATTGCATCTTGATTGTCAAATTAGAACCTTTCATGGCCTCTTTGTTAGATAAAATTAGGGCCTTCTATGGATCTTCATTGTTTGGGAAAATTGGAACTTTTGATGTGCTTTCATAGACTAATTAGCAAAATGGTTGGTTGTTTATTTTCTTAGTATGTGAATAGTACACTTTTTTCCCCTAATTACAGTAATTAATTACGGTGTTTGATATTAATTACGGTGTTTGAGGAGTATTAATTACGGCGTTTGATAGTTCATAGTATTTTTGTTCTTATGTGTAGAAACTTATAAGAACATGCATATCGTAAGCATCATGAATGTTCAAGTTTTATTTTACACAATTCTACTTGCATGTGAATTTTTCTTTAAGCTTAAAGTGCCCCTATGTTGAATTCTTAGGGCAGCCAAGCATAATTTTTAATGGAATTTTGGTGGATTGCTGAAGTTTTTGGTGGGCCATCCGTGTTTTGGTTTTTATAAAAGATAAAAGAATCCATGTTTTGGTCATTTCTCAAGGCCCATACATAGTGCCTGTAGGAATTTCTGTTTTAAATGTTATGAGAGCATGTAGGAACTTCTGTTTTAAATGTTATTCAGCTCTCATCCCAATATTAGCACCAATGACTCAGTTTTTTTCTGGCCAAAACTAATGAGTGAGCTGAGTTGAGATTCTGAACCCGGTCTGAGTTTCGTGTTTCGGCTAATCTCTCTCTCTCTCTCTCTCTGCGCTTCATATCTGGTTAGTTGTCTTCTCTCTCTACCTAATTAACGCACGTATTCATATGTAATTGTATGTATTGGTTATGAATTGATGAGCTTGGTTGCATTTTTTTTGCGTGAAGGTGCTCATTTTGGTGTTTATAAGCTAAGCAATAAGATTAGTAACAAATTTACTTGTGGGTAACATGGATATTACTCCGACAATTGGCTGACGAGGAGTGAAAGAGTTTCACTTCGTGCCTTTCTTTTTTAACCATTCAATACATAACATATGGCAACTCTTATTAAAGAAACTAGTGGATTAGAAATCCCAAGAAATGGGTTGATTCCTTAGTAGCAGGATCCTTCTAAAATGGATGCGCTCCCTAGACGGGAGCTCGAATCCGCATATCCTAAACATGAGCTCTCTCCCATCCAAACGGGAACCTGCTCCTAAATAGGATTGGAGCTTCCACACTAATCTTAAGGACGAAATTCTCACTTCTTTTTCCAAACATATGCAAGGAAGAAGAAAAAGAAAAAGAAGTAAGAGAGATTTAGGACACTCTTTCTCATCTTGTATTCTACTACTTATCTACGTGTTTAGTCCATATGTTTGGCATAAAAAAATCTATTGGGATGTCCATTTCTCACTCATGTTTATGTATATGAAATGTTTATATGGACGCTCCCTTTGCAACTTTAAAGCATATGTACAATATCTACAAATATATATAAATTTATTCATGCATATATTTACTCATTAAAAATTACCTCGCCTCTCCCAACTTGGGGAGCTTTTCTTGTTGATATGTTATCTTCTATGGATTCATTATTCATCCATGAGCCCATCTTCAGTGATAAGTTTGCTTTTTAAATTAGAATTTTCAAGTTCAGTCTGAACTAGGATGATTGAAAAATTGAAAAGTCTGCTATTGTTTGGATATTTGATTGAACTAAGCTTGCAAATCAGCTTGTCTTTTGCATGTTATACCTTATGCAAGATCAAACGTGTCTATTCGTGTAAAACATTTGGAAGCTGATAGACGTTTCCTTTTTCCCTTTTGTAGTTTGAAGGAGAAAAGGAAGGGGGAGAAAAAAGGGCAAACTAGTATCCAAAGAGCATCCAGATATGGTAACCCAAATATAACTAAATTTTGAGAAATTGCTGTCTGATTTGTTTCATTTAATATGCTCTGAGATTGTGGTAATTTTGTTGATTTCAGTCAGCTCTCTTCAACTTTCATTCATTTCTTACAGTAGTGCTGCTATGGATTTGTGCCTGCACTTACTTGAAGATGCAATTTCCAGCACTTCTTGATCAGAAAACTGGGTACGTGCTCTTCTCTGAAATCTTTGTTTAGTTTTTAAGGTATCTTATTGTCTGCGGAATGGGTTTCACCTCCACGCCTTTTGAAGGGTATTATTAATCTTCTCTTAGCAAACTTG